>JASVEL010002419.1:0-169082 GCA_032618575.1 Nicotiana noctiflora | reverse complement strand
ACACAAGGTGGGGTCTGGGGAGGGTAATATGTAGACAGGCCTTACCTCTACACGAGAGGGCAGAGAGACTGTTTTCAATCGACACTCGGCGCATGGAAAAAAGGCAAACAAAAACAAAAATAAAAACAAAAATCGCATTAGTTACTTCAGCATACATCGCATAAAAATTATCTAAACATAAGAGGCATATGTATCATAAATAAACAAGAATGCAATGATATCAAAATAGTAACTATCAGAAATGACTACCAAAAGAGAACACAAACTAATCATCTACGGGCGGCCCTATCACGCCTCACTCACCCCAGGAAAGGAGTATGAAAAATCTAGAAGCCCCTATCCTACAACCCTGATACTAGACCTCCAGACTTTCCTATCGAGGGTCATGTCCTCGGAAATCCGCATCCTCGCCGTGTCCTGTCTAATTACCTCTCCCCGGTATCTCTTAGGCCTCCCTCTGCCTCACCTCACACCGACCATCTCTAGCCGCTCACAACTCCTCACTGGGGCGTCGGGGCTTCTCCTCCGCACATGCCCGAACCACCAAAGCCTCGCTTCCCGCATCTTCTCATCCACTGGGGCCACCCCCACCTTCCCCCGAATAACTTCGTTCCTAATCTTATCTAACCTGGTGAGCCCGCACATCCACCTAAGCATCCTCATCTCCGCAACCATCATCATCTGAACATGAGATTTCTTCACCGGCCAACACTCTGTCCCATTACAGCATGGCAGGTCTAATCACAGCTCAATAAAACTTCCCCTTGAGTTTCTGTGGCACTTTCTTATCACACAAGACTCTTGATGCAAGCCTCCACTTTGACCACCCTGCCGCTATACGGTGAGTGACATCCCCGTCTATCTCCCCGTCCCCCTGGATCACCGATCCAAGGTATCTGAAACTATCCTTCTTGGCTATGGCCTGAGATCCAATCATCACACTCCCTCCCACTTCGCTCGACTCGGCGCTAAACTTGCACTATATATATTCTGTCTTAGACCTGCTTAGTTTGAGCCCCTTGGACTCGAGAGTCTGTCTCCATACCTCTAGCCTCTCGTTAACACCGACCCTCGTCTCGTCTACCAGGACTATGTCATCGGCAAATATCATACACCAAGGTACATCCCCTTGAATATGCCGCGTCAAAGCATCCAACACCAAGGTAAACAAGAGGGGGCTAAGCGTAGATCCTTGATGGAGCCCCACAACCACCGGGAAATGGTCTGAGTCGCCACCCACTGTCCTGACCCTTGACTTAGCTCCATCGTACATGTCCTTGATTACTCTGATGTAGGCTTCCGGCATGCTCTTAGCCTCCAGGCACCTCCAAAGTACCTCCCTAGGGACCTTGTCACACGCCTTCTCCAAGTCAATAAACACCATGTGTAGGTCCTTTTTCATATCCCTAAACTGTTCCACCAATCTCCTGACAAGGTGGATAGCTTCTATAATGGATCGACCCGGCATGAAACCGAACTGGTTCACGGAAATAGATGTCGACTCCCTCACCCTGGCCTCGATCACCCGCTCCCAGACCTTGATGGTGTGGCTCATTAATTCGATGCCCCTATAGTTGTTGCAACACTGGATATCCCTTTTGTTCTTATACAAGGGCACCACTGTACTCCACCTCCACTCCCCCGGCATCCTTTTGAACCTGAAGATCATATTGAACAACCTGGTGAGCCACTCCACTCTTGGCTTACACATGCATTTCCAGAACTCCACCGGGATTTCGTTTGGCCCGGTCGCTCGAACTCTACTCATCCTACGCAAAGCCCCCACGACCTCTTCCACCCTAATGCGCCTATGGTACTCTAAGTCTCTATGACGCTTTGAATGCCCCAACTCCCCTAGTTCTATGTTTTGGTCCCCCTCCTCGTTGAGAAGGTCTCGGAAGTACGTCTGCCATCTCTGTTTGACTTGAGACTCCCCCATCAGGACTCTACCATCTTCATCCTTGATGCACCTAACCTGGTCCAGGTCCCGCGCTTTCCTTTCCCTTACTTTGGCTAACCGGAATAACTTTTTATCCCCGCCTTTCTCCCCCAATTCCTCGTACATGCAGCCAAAAGTCGCGTTTTAGCCTCCGTGACCGCCGATTTCGCTTCCTTCCTTGCCACCTTATAGTTCTCTCTGTTCACCCGCCTTTCTTCCTCGCTTATGCTCCCTGCCAACTTCGCAAAAGTAGCTTTCTTCACCTCTACTTTTCCTCGCACTATGTCGTTCCACCACCAGTCGCCCTGATGTATGCCTAGATAGCCTTTGGTTACCCCAAGCAACATCCCGCGCTGCCTCCCTAACCAGATTCGCCGTCTCTGACCACATTGCGTCTGCTACCCCAAAACTTCTCCAAGCTCCACCATCAACTAACCTCCTCTCCATCTCCTTGGCTTTCTCTTTAGTCAGAGCACCCCATCTAATTCGCGGTTGGCCCCGAGTACCCCTGTGCTTCTTCTTCACCCAGATTCCGACATCCGTCACTAGGAGTCTATGAAGGGTTGCAAGGGATTCTCCCGGAATAACCTTGCAGTCTCTGCACAGACCTCTTTCGCTCTTTCTGAGAAGGAGGTAATCGATCCGAGTCCTCGCCGTCGAACTTTTGAAGGTGACCAAATTCTCCTCCCTCTTGTGAAATGTCGAGTTAGCAATCAGAAGCTCGAAAGCCCTAGCGAACTCCAACAGCGCAGAGCCTCATCCGTTCCTAACCCCGAGGCCAAAGCCACCGTGCACCTCACCATAACCACTAGCATCTGCCCCAATATGGCCATTAAAGTCCCCTTCAATGACCAACTTCTCAGATTGGGGAATACTACGCACCAGCTCATCTAAGTCATCCCAAAAACGCTTCTTGACCTCCTCATCTAAGCCCGCATGCGGTGCGTAGGCGCTGATGACGTTGAGGACGCAACCCCCGATAACCAACTTAATAGATATCGACCTATCGTTCGCTCGCCTAACCTTCACCACGCACTCCCTAAGGTCCTTATCCACCAGGATTCCCACTCCATTCTTGCCGCTCACGACCCCAGAGTACCACAACTAAAACCCGTCAACATCTCGCGCCTTCGTCCCTTTCTACCTAGTCTCCTGAACACAAGATATGTTGACCCTCCTCTTCTGAAGAATCTTCGCCAACTCAATGGACTTACCCGTCAGAATACTTATGTTCCACGACTCGATCCTTAACCTATGTGCGTCCGCTACCCTCTTCCCACTCTTACCTCCCGCCCTACCCGCAGAACCGCTCCCTTGCCCCCTGCTCACCCCCTCCACCGCCCCCACCCCCGAGGACATGACCTTGTACTTACATCCCACGCTGCGGCCACTATCCCTCCAACCGACTATGGAGAATGATGACGCATCCACGCACAAAAGGGAGATACGGAAAGGATGCACTAGATAGGAACAGAGTAAACCTCACAAGAAATGCTAGCAAGAATACGAAAAAGGTGTACAAGTTAAATGAGAGGCGGGAGGTACCAACTCCCGGTGAAAAAAACCTGAAGGTAGGCTTGGTGCGTCCGAGGTCAAGGGCTGCTTCCCCTTGCACGTCCTGGCCGGTGTTGCTTAGCTCTTCACTCCCAACGCCGAAAAGTCGCCTTGTCGCCTGTCCTGAGATTTATCGAGACGGGTAGTTCTGTTGCGTCCCGCCGAAAACCTGCACAAACACAAAACCAACCACACAAAAAGGCGGGGGAAACGGGTGGGGGGGCTGCCGGCGACTCGCCGGAGTTGGGGAGATGGATGGGGAGAAACAGAGGGGGGGGGGGAGAGAGAGAGAGAGAGAGAGAGGGAGAGAGATGAGAGTTGAGGCGGGGAGGGGAGAGGGGACTGGGCGGAAGGTTGGGGGCGGGAGAGGTGGGGGAGAGAAGAGAGAGAGAAGAGAGGTGGGGGTGACCTTACCTTGGTCGCCGGAGTGGGGGGAGGGGGGGTCGCCGGAGTGGGGGGAGGGGGGAGGGAAGCCGCTGGGTCGCTGGAGAAGAAGAAATTGACCGTTGTGGGTGGAGGTCGCTTGGGAGAGAACAGTGGTTTTCAGTAAATAACCAAAAAACCCTTAAAACCCCTGAAAACTCCAAAATGACTTAAGCCCCCCCAAAATAACACTATAGATCAAATTATTTTTCAAGAATTCAAAACCTCAGAATAACATAGGGAATACGAAAAAAAAAAACTTTTTTGTCAAATGCCATACTATATAACGAGTAAAGTACCAAGAATCTGCAAATGCTAGAATGAGTTTTGTCTACAAAAAGATCATCTGACTACGTCAAATTTCTGCAGTGGAAATCCAATGACCATTGATATTCTGAACTGTGGCATAAACTCTGCTATCAATATAATATGAATACTATCACATCATGATCACGTGTGACTATATGTTTTGATTACAACTGGTTTGCATAAGTTGTTCAATTTGATATTGTCAAAAAGGGGGCACATCTAATAAGCTGCAAAAGGTTTCAAAGTAAGATACATATAAAGCTAAACCTAAATATTAAAGATAACTGGTTTTAAGTAAAACTAAACTTCTTGTGTCGCTAAAATCTGTAGCTAATTATATGTTTTCTTGTAGTGACTAGCTATTTGGTAAAAACCTTAAAACGAATTCATGCAGCAGGAGCATAGTCATAGTCTCCATCATCGTCGTCACCACCTCCTTCTAAGCATACTGCTGGGGCATAATCATACTCATCACCTCCATTGTTGTCTCCATCTGAATATGTTGACTTTCTCTTCTGGAACCCAATAATTTTGAAAATGCAAGACATTTTAAATAGTATCTCTGATAGAAATATTGAAATATGAGATATTGGGTGTTGTATGTCTTTGATAGGATATTATGAGGGATGGTTTTTGGAGTGTGGCTGCTGAAGAAAGCATTTGCTTATATAAAGGTACGTAAGAGCCAACCATGTACTCATTTTGACGGATGTTCGCACGTTAAAACGTGTGTTATGTTAGCGGAAGAATGTGCTACGCTTTGCTACATTTTAGCTATTTTTTGGGCTTCATGTTCAAAATTCACTTTACATGTCATCCATCAAATGTAACGAGGGCCGCAAGGGGTACATTCGAATCTACTTTACCAAAAAATTATTTTGTATAGTCAAATTTTTTTTAAAAGTATATTTAATCAATTTTTAATTTTTGTATGTTTATTTCTTTATATATTTTTGGGTTGATAAAGTATGATGATGAGTACTGTTAAAGGTTATATATTCTAAATATAAACCCTCTCTGTTTACAAGGAATTTTTTTATTTTGTATCTCACAGAACCAACACTAGTGGTGTGAGGTCTTTTTTTTTACTGTGTGGTTTCCAAAATTTTGTAGATCCAAATATATAAGATATGAGTCCACAAATATGTGAGATAAAAAAAGACCTCACACACTAGTATAAATTGTAAAATCACTAGTTTACAAGTGTTTTACCTTTAAAGTTTACCACAAAGTCTTGAAAAGGGAGGTACAGGTTCTGTATTGAAGCTGTATAGGCAACAATCTTAGCCCGTGGAAACATGTGCATGGCACGTGGAAGTGTGTATAATCTACGTGGATGCTTAGTCAGCATGCCACTAGACAGATCGAGTTACACTCCATATATATATATATATATATATATATATATATATATATATATATATATATATATATATATATATATATATATATATATATATATATATATATATATATCAACATATTATGTTAGAATTTTTTCCAAAATTTTAAGGGTATTTTTATTTAAGTTTTATCTTTACGTGAAAAAGTGACTAAATTTCGATAACATTTGAAACTGTGGCTATTTTTTAATTATCCAAAAAACAAAATTTAACTTTTTTTTCCTCTGCTGCTCGGGAAAGAAAAGAGCCAATGAAGTGAGGGAAACTTAAGACAAGAAATTACGTAAATAAGAAATTACTTTGAAATGAAAGACAATTTAGTAGTAGGTAGTTTAAGACAAGAAAAAATGTTATTATTGTCAAGCTACACCTATTTTTCATTTTTTGTTTGTAGAAAGGATGTTATTCTTGTCTATCTTATGTATCTAATGAGAATATAATCACTTTCATTACGTAATCTACAAAATAATATTACATGTCATATAATTACACACCAAATAAAATACATACATATTTGACAGTAAATTTATGTTAAAGAATAGAACCCCATAACAATTTAATAGATGAAGAGGATACAAGGAAAAAGAAGAAGAATGAAGTAGACGATGCAATGAAGAACAAAGCATAAAGTTTCGGAGTTTCCAAAGGAAGCTTTGGACTTATGTCTGAAGCATTTGGTTATACGACGTATCAACATAATAGCATTTGATATTATAATTCTAAGATCTAATGTTGACCGCTGGTTTAAAAGGAGAAGAGAAATCGAGCAATCCATTTGATACAAGTGATGATAGAATTTGGAAGCTTCTACACGTGAGTGAGTACATGCTCACATTGTAAAGAATAATACTTTGTTAAGTTAGTCATACAATTAGCCAATAGAAAATAATACAAATGTATATGAATATTTTATTTACATTCTTTATTTCTCAAGGAGAGGGCTATATATAAAGAACAGAGTATTGTGAATAAAATTACAAGAGAAAATTCTCATAATCTAAGTTTTTCTTTATGGTATCAGAGCAGTTTTAGCTCGATCCATTCACAAATTTTCTCAAATCTCTATCTATCTTCTTAAATCAGTTCCATCTACTTCAGTGAATCATGCCCGGAACAGAAGCTGCAACTGATATCACAGTCTCTGGATCAATCAGTACTGGAGTAACTAATGCCTTCAATCACCCTCTTCATTTGCATTCTCCTGATACTCCATGAATGGCTTTGGTTAACTCACCATTTGATGGTAGAGGATTTTCAGGATGGAAAAGATCTATCTTTATTGCAATCTCTGCCAAAAATAAGCTTGGCTTCATCAATGGATCTTGTGTTGAACTAAAATTGGATGACAAGGATTACCCAGTGTGGAGTAGATACAATGACATTGTCACCTCTTAGTTGTTGAACTCTTTGACAAAAGAGATAGGTGACAATGTCATTTACTCAAGAACGGCTAAGGACCTTTGGAGCAGCCTAAAACACAGATTTGACCAGTTTAGTGGAGCCAAGCTGTACCATTTGCACAAGAAAATTTCAAAGACAATCCAAGGAAACACCAGCATATCAGCTTATTTCACCACACTTAAGAGACTTTGGGATGAGTTGGACTCTCTTAACTCACAGTTAGGAAGCACCTGTACAAGTAATTGTGATGGTTAAAGAAAGATGGCTAAATTCACGGAATATCAGAGGATCATTCAGTTTCTAATGGGCTTGAATTATGCTTATGCACAAGCAAAGGGAAATGTACTCATGCTTAGTCCTACACCTAGCATGGACCAAACTTACTCACTGTTACTACAAGAAGAAAGTCAAAGGGAGATTTACATGAGCCCACAGTATTCTACTGATGGGGCTTCTTTCATGGTAGGCACAAGAACAAGTTTCACAAAAAAATAGCCAAGCACATAAGGGGTGGAAACCTCAACAAAAGTCGGTCAACACACAGTATAAATCCAAGCCAAGAAAGTCTAAATTCAACCCCAATGTTAGTTGTAGCCATTTTCAAAATAGGACATGTGAGGGCTGATTGCTCTAGGATTATAGGATTTCTTGATGAATTCCAATTTACTAAGGGTGAAAATTTTCAAGGAACAATAAAAGCAAATGCTACAATAGCATATCAGCAGGGAGATGGAAACTCTGATGAGCACAATGGAGGAACTACAAACAATCAAACTTAGTTTTTTTAGTATTCTAAACTAGTGAACTTAACCAAACAGGTGCAAATTGGAAGTACAAGGAGTGGAAACTTAGAGATTAGTGCCAACGATGTTGCTGGTACTATTCTTAAATACTCAGGGGCATGACTTGCTATTTTTAATACTATAACCTGGATCATTGATTCAGGCGCCTCAGAACATATGTGTTTTGATTCCAAATCTTTTCTAACTCTATCACATTTGCCTATGCCTTTACATATAAGTTTGCCTAACTTTTTTCAGCTCTTTGTCACACACATAAGACAAGTTTGCATTCAATATGATATGGTTCTAGAAAGAGTACTCTATATTCCATCTTTTAAGTATAACTTACTTTATGTTTATAAGTTATGCACTCAATTAAAATGCATCATCAACCTTACTTCTAGTCAATGTCTATTGCAGGTCCCTTTAATGAGGAGGGGACAAGTTTTTGGTGAACTAAGAGATGGATTGTATCTACTCCAGCCTAGAAGTTTAGAGCCTAGAATTAATTGTGTCAAAATGTAATTTCTATTCCAAAAGGAAGTGATTCCAGTCTAGTACCTAGTAAAGCTTCTTTTTCTATTCCAATTTTTGCTAATGTTGTTTCAGATGTAATTAAATGGCATGTCAAGTTGGGACATTTGCCCTTTTCAATGATGAAGAAACTCAGTTTTCTTCATTTTCCTTCATTTAATGATATGTGTGAAATTTGTGCTAAGGCAAAGCAAACTAGGCTTCCTTTTCCCATTAGCCAAATCAGGACTAAATCTCCATTTGATCTCATTCATATAGATACTTGGGGATCTTTTTAGACTACTACATAAAATGATTACAATTATTTCTTGACCAGAGTTGATGATTTTAGTAGGGCCACTTGGACCTTTTTACTAATTACTAAGTGCAGCGCTTTTCTAATCCCGAAGTCCTTTTCTGTCTATGGTAGAGAGGCAATTTAACAAGAAAGTAAGGAAAGTAAGACCAGACAATGCTTGGGAATTGGGAAAGAGAACACATGAGTCAAAAATTTTTCATGAACATGGGATTATTCATGAGACATCTAGTGTAGCCACACGTCAACAGAATAGGATAGTTGAGAGGAAATATATGCATCTTATGGAAATTGCAAGAGGTTTATTATTTCAGTCCAAGATTCCTATCCAATATTGGGGAGGATGTGCATGAACTACAACATTTTTAATCAACATATTTCTTTCCAAAGTGTTGAAAGGGAAGACACCTTATGCAATTTTGTTTAGGTAAGAACCTGCATATGAGGTTCTAAGAAATTTTGAATGTTTATGCTATGTTTCAACTCTATCTCAATACAGGGATAAGTTTGAACCAAGAGCTAAGACTTGTATATTCCTAGGCTATGCACAAGGTCAAAAGGGCTACAAAGTACTGGACAAAGAGACAAAAAGAGTGTTTGTTTCGGGGGACATCAAATTTTATGAAGATTTCTTTCCTTTTCATTCACCACATTCCAATACCCACTTCCCTCCTTGTTCTAACTCCACTAACCATTACTCTATACCAGATATGGCACCACACTTTACCTCAACTTCAGGTCCTACTCCTGATTCTCCTTCACACAATCTACTTCCAGTTTCCTCACCACATTCTCCTAATCTTGACATAGTTTCTACACCTATTTCCAACCTTATCTCACTCAAAGTCCCACACTCTTCACTTCACCCTGAACCTAACCATTCACCAATCCTAGAAGACTCTTATAATCCTTCACCTATTCAACCAATGTCAAGAACTGTGATTCCTACACCACCACCACCACCTATTAGGAAGTCTGACAAAATATCTCAAAGACATACCTATTTGCGGGAATATGTATGCAATGCTATTATCCTTTCTGATCTCACTAGTTCTTAATTGTATACAAACTCCTACACCTACCGCCTTCTCTTTTGGGGCTCTTTCTGCCACCAATCAACATCTTGTTCACTCACTTTCTACTGTATTTAAACCTAACAGCTATGCACATGCTTCTATTCATACAGGATGGAAAATAATTATGGAAGTAGAAATTGCAGCATTACAATTAAATCACACTTGGTATGTGATAGATTTACCTACAGGGAAGAAAGTCTTACCTTGTAAGTGGGTGTACAAGGTCTAACACCACTCAGATGGAACTGTTGAAAGATTGAAATCTTGGTTAGTAGTCAAGGAGATATTCAAAGGGAAAAAATTGATTATTTTGAAACTTTTTCACCTGTAGTGAAGATGACAACCATAAGGTGTCTTTTGACTGTAGCTGCGAAGAAAGGTTGGGAAGTGTTATAACTTGATGTGAATAATGCATTCCTTCATGGAGAATTGCAGGAAGAGGTTTATATGAAATTTCCTGCGGGTGTTTCTCCACCTAAACCAAATCAAGTCTATTCACTGAAGAAATCTCTCTATGGACTGAAACAAGCATCAAGGTAATGGTATGCCAGACTTGCAGGTGCGTTGAGTATTTGTGACGACCCGTCCCGTTGTCACGGGAATTATCGCCCTATTACCCTTTATTAATATGTTTCATGTTTATATATCGGTGTTAGAGTCTATCGGGTGAGTTATGAGTAATTCTGGTCGATAATGAGGCATATAGCCTTTTGAAATGAAGTTTGTTTATGAAAAATCAACCTGGAGTTAACTATGTGGTTAGAGGGTTTGGAATCAAATTCTGATGATTCGATTAGTTCCGGGAGGTGATTTGTGACTTAGGGAAGCAATCGGAATTGAATTTGGAGTTCCGGTGTAGAAATAGGCTTGAATTGGCTAAGGTTGAATTTTGGCGAAATCCGAACAGTAGGTGAGATTTTGATCCGGGTGTCAGAATGGAATTCCAACAGTTGTAGTAGCTTCGTTAGGTGATTTTGGATATGTCTGCAAATTTTCAGGTCATTCGGACGTCGTTTGGTCGGGTTTTTGATTGGATGTTGGTTCCGGAAGTTCTAGATGAAACTTAGGTTTGAATTCGCTTTGATTCGATGATTCCTGTGTTTAAGGGCGTGATTTTATAATTGGAACAAGTTTGTATCATATTTTGGAGTAGGTTGGTGATTTTAGTTGGGGTCGCGGGGGCCTTGGGATGAATCTGGGGGTCCAGACGGATCATTTTGTGCCTAAAGGCACTACTGATCTGCTGCAATAAAAGTGCAGATATTTTGTTCTTCGCGATCGCTAAGTGCTTCATGCGATCGCGTAAGGTGAAGTTGGTGTTCATCACGATCGCGAGGGTTTGTCTGCGATCGCATAAGGCAATGTCTGGAAGCAATGCGATCGCGTAGCTAGTGTCGCGATCGCGTAGAGTCGATAAGGTGGTCATCACGATCGCGGTTGAGTTCATGTGATCGCGTAGAGGGAAATTCAGCCGCTCAAATTTTGTACATCGCGATCGCGAGCCAAAGGCTGCGATCGCATAAAGTTAAAAACCTGTCAGAAATATTAAAAATCAGAACAGTTCATTCGCGACCCAATTACACAAAACCTCCATTTTTGAGTTCCTTGAGAGCTAAGTAACTGGAATTGAAGGGGATTTCATCGGGAGAACATTGGAGGTACATTTTATGGACTAAATATACAATTTTATCATTGAACCTTCAATTATTTCTCTGTAAATGGGAGGATTAATGGGGGATTTTTGCCCTAAGCCTAGGTTATGGAAAATTATTGATTTGAATGGGCAAACGGAGTCCGATTTTGATAAACTTTATATGCGTGGACTCGTGTTGAGATAAAGAATTCGAAAATATAACTTTTGTAAATTTTTGAGAAGTGTACCGAAAGTCGGGTTTTGGCAACTTTGTGGTTTTTGGTGTAATTCGAGTTGTTTCGATTGGGTAATGTCCCTTTGGCCTATTTTGATGCATTTCTATTTATTTTGATCAGATTTTGCACCCATGGAGGCCAATTCTCGTGGCAAGGGCATTGCGGACTAGTCTTCGAGCCGAGTCGAGGTAAGTAATGGGTGTCGGTGATGACCAGCGGGTTCGAAACCCCAATATATCACTTTGTGACACTGTATTAAGGCGAGACACGTACTCTCCAGTGAGTGCGGGGTCGAATGTGATTGGGTACTATGGCTTAGTCCGATCTGTTGATACTATATTGTGTTATTTGCTATTATTGAGCTGGTGAACCTCCTACTTGGATGGTTGTGGATATCTTTGGGCTGTGAGCCAGTTATTGGGATCCCGCGAGGATCGATGCTATTGTTTGTATGATATTGAAATGCTATTTTGATACCAGTCCTGAGCTATTACTGTTAAAAATGGTTCTCCAAACTCTGGATTTCTGAAACACTGTCTTCTATTGAAAATGATAAAAAGAGATTTCAAATACTATTTCTATGCCTGTGAGGCTTGCATTGCATTATAGTTGAATGGTAATGGATCGGACTGCACGCCGCAGCATATCATGATATTGTGCTTGGGCTGTAAGAGCCCCTCCAGAGTCTGAACCCCCACAGTGAGCACGAGTACCCAAATGGATCGGGCTACGCGCCATAGCGGTCATACTCATGCATTGCATTGCAATTAGCTATACCTGTTATATTGCTGTTAGCTGATATTACTGGTTCTGATATTGCCGGTTTGGATATTGTTCATGTTGATACTGATGCAGGGTATTGTGTATAGCTTTACTTAGTGTTGTATTATTTTCTTACCTTCGCTATCTTACCCCTGATAATTACCACTGAGTCTGGAAGTACTTACATTACTCCCTGCACCTTGTGTGTAGATCCAGGTACATCGCGGCAGAGCTGAGTCTATAGCTGCTTGGGAGATTGCTTGTAGACAGTCGAGGTAGATGCCAGCGTCCGCAGGACCCGACTCTCGAGTTTATTCTCATTTTGTTCAGTCTTTTATACACTTGTGCACAGTTGTATACACTATCACGGTTTATAAATTCTGGTAGAGGCTCATGACTTGTGACTCCTGGTCTATTAGAAGGTTATACTGGTTTGGGATGTCTAATCCTTGTGTGTTGGATATTTACTATTATTATTATATCACTGTTTATGGTTAAAAGGGGTTAAGTGTGAGCTAATAGCTCCGTGTTTCAATTGATTGGTCGGGCTGGCCTAGCAGTGTGTTGGGCGCCATCACGACCGGGTTTTGGGGTCGTGACAAGTTGGTATCAGAGCCTAGGTTACTAGGCCTCATGATTCTTGAGCCAGTTGGTAGAGTCTTGTGGATCGGTATGGGGACACCTGTACTTATCCTCGGGAGGCTGCGAACCTTTAGGAAACACTTCACATTTCTTGAACTCTGTCGTGCGACCTTGTTGTCCTAAGAACTGAACTTCTGTATTCTATTCTCTCGCAGATGGCGAGAACTCGAGCTTCAGGACGAGGTGGACGACCACCATTGCCACCTGCTAGAGGCCGTGGGCGCGGCCGTGGTCGTGGTAGAGGTAGGGCAGCTGAGGCAGTGCCAGCTGACCCGCCCATTGTACCTATTCAGGAGCAGCCCCCAGTGGTTGATGCTCCAGCAGCACCAGCTCAGGCCCAGACGGTGTCTATTTTCATTCATGGCCTTCAGGAGACTTTGGCCCAGATATTATCAGTATGTTCTGGATTGGCTCAGGTAGTATCAGCTACCGCTACAGCAGCGACATCCCAGACATGGGGTGGTCATCAGACCCCCGCAGCTTGTATACCTGAGCAGATAGCACATGGACTTCAGACGTCGGAGGCGGTCCCAACTCAGGCAGTTGCACCAGTTATTCTAGCTGCACCAATTCCAGAGCATGTGGTACCGGTTTTGCCCCACGACGATCGGCGTCGCCTAGAGAGATTTGGTAGACTCCAGCCACTCCATTTCAATGGTACTGAGGGTGAGGATGCCCAGGGTTTCTTAGATAAGTTCCAGAGGATGCTACGTACAGGCTGGTATTCTTGAGTCCAGCGGAGTTTCATTCACTACTTTTCAGTTTACTGGTCCGGCGTTCGATTGGTGGGAGGAGTTTGAGAGGCGTAGGCTTGCGGGAGCAGCACCTCTTACCTGGCAGCAGTATTCTACTCTCTTCTTAGAGAAGTATGTACCTCAGTCCCATCGTGAGGAGCTTCATCGCCAGTTTGAGTGGTTAGTATAGGGTGACATGTCAGTGACACAGTATGAGCTGAGATATACCCAGTTGTCTAGGCATTCCATATGGATGATCCTGACAGATCGGGAGAGGATTAAGAGGTTTATTGATGGCCTCAACTACTCCATTCGCATTCTGATGACCAGAGTGAGAGTACTATCATCATCTTTTGAGCAGGTTGTGGATATGGCACGCTTTATTGAGGCGGATTGTCGCCGGGAGCGGGAGGAGTAGGAGGCCAAGAGGCCTCGAGGTTCTGGTAGCTTCAGCAGTGCTCCATCTAGAGGGCAGTTTCAGCATGGCAGAGGTCGCTAGTCTAGACCTTCTCAGTCAGGCCGCCCTAAGCAGAGCGGAGTTTCTTCTTCTTCTGGTCGTGGACACCAGGGATTCCAGCAGGGCCAGTCTTCACTTAGTGCCCTCCCAGCCCAGAGTACAACACATACTTCTTCTTCAACCCAGGGTTCGTCTGCGGCGATGGTTTCCCTTCAGTCCCCTTCTCTAGCACCAGGTAGCTGTTTTGAGTGTGGCGAGTTTGGACACATGAGGAGGCAGTGCCCTCGACTTCGTAGGGACAGGGCTCAGCAGAGGGATCAGCCCTCCTCTTCAGCACCATCTTAGGCTAGTAGAGGTGGAGGTGAGTCTTTTCGTGGTCGCCCCGGAGGTGAGGATCGATCTAGTGTGGGCCAGGCATGATTCTATGCACTCCCTGACAGGCGTGATGTAGTTGCCTCCATTGCAGTAATTACATGTATCATTTTTGTCTGTCACAGAGATGCCTCTATTCTATTTGATCTCGGGTCCACATATCCGTACGTATCTTCTTATTTTGCACATCATTTGGGTGCGACCCGTGGTATTCTTGATTTGCATGTTCATGTATCCACCCCAGTGGGTGATACGATTATTGTGGATCATGTTTATAGATCCTGTGTTATTTCTATTGGGGGTGTGGAGACCCAGGTGGATCTGTTATTGTTAGGGATGGTGGACTTCGATATGATATTGGGCATGGACTGGCTGTCTACATGCCATGATATATTGGACTATCATGCCATGACAGTTACATTGGCTATTCCTGGTATTCCTCAGATTGAGTGGCGGGGTTTGACTGATTACGTCCCATAGCCGTGTTATTTCGTTCTTAAAGGCTCAAAGAATGGTTGAAAATGGGTGTTTGTCGTATTTAGCATTTGTGAGGGATGTGGGAGCTGAGTCTCCTAGCATTGATTTTGTACCTGTTGTGAGGGACATTCCAGATATTTTCCCCTCAAACCTATCTGGTATGCCACCGGACAGGGATATTGATTTTGGCATTGACTTGGTGCCGGGCACTCAGCCCATTTCTATTCCTCCTTATCGGATGGCACCAGCTGAGCTGAAGGAATTGAAAGAACAGCTTCAGGAGCTTTTGGATAAGGGATTCATTTGCCCTAGTGTGTCCCCGTGGGGTGCACCAGTGTTATTTGTTAAGAAGAAAGATGGTTATATGCGGATGTGTATTGATTATAGACAATTGAACAAGGTAACACTGAAGAACAAATATCCTCTACCGCGCATTGATGAGTTATTTGATCATTTACAGGGTGCGAGGGTGTTTTCTAAGATTGATCTTCGTTCAGGCTATCATCAGCTGAAGATCAGGGACTCTAATATTATGAAGACTGCATTTAGGACTAGATATGGCCACTATGAGTTCCTTGTGATGTCTTTTGGGCTGACCAACACCCCTGCAACATTCATGCATCCGATGAACAACATGTTCAGGCCATATTTGGATTCATTCATGATCGTGTTCATTGATGATATTCTAGTCTACTCCCGTAGCCAGGAGGAGAACGCTCAGCATTTGAGAATTGTGTTGCAGAGGTTGAGAGAGGAGAAGTTGTAACCTTATCGGAAACAAAAACAAATTTAAAATTATTCTTAATAAGAAGTCCAGTAGAGACCAAATTCTTCCTAATCTCGGGAACATGAAGGACGTTGTTCAAAGTCACCACTTTTCCAGAATTCATTTTGAGAAATATCTTCCCACATCCTTCAATATTGACCTTTGAAGCATTTCCCACAGAAATTATCTCATCGGGTCCAACAGGAGCATAAGTAGCAAACGCTTCTCTAACAGCATAAACATGGCGAGTGGCTCCAGAATCATTCCACCACTCTTTAGGATTGCCTACCAAGTTGCATTCGGAAAGCATGGAACATAAGTCATCAACATCATCATGCTTTTCAACCATGTTTGCTTGACCCTTATTCTTGTCTTTCTTCGGAGCACGATACTCCGTAGATTTGTGTCCGATTTTTCCACAATTGTAGCAGTTTCCACTGAACCGCTTCTTGCTTGGATTGTATTTTGGTCCAGAAGCCTTCTTCCTCTTTTTGTTCTCTTCAACAATATTTGCTCCCATTATTTTTGAGTTTCCATGGCCTCTTTTTTCAGCAGCTTTATTGTCCTCTTCGATTCTCAACCGAACAATGAGATCTTCAAGGGACATCTCCTTGCGTTTGTGTTTCAAGTAATTTTTGAAGTCCTTCCATAAAGGAGGAAACTTCTCAATCATTGCTGCTACTTGGAATGCTTTAGTGATAACAAGACCTTCAATGAAATTTTCATTAGTATAAATACTAAGATTACTACTTTCAACATCAATATTAATTTGATTTATACCTTCAGCAAGGAGATCATGAATAATCACTTGCAATTCCTGGATTTGGGTAATAACAGACTTGTTATCTACCATTTGTAGTCCAAAAACTTTACAGCAATAAACTTTTTCAACCCGGCATCTTCAGTTTTGTATTTCTTTTCAAGCGCAGTCCACAGTTCCTTTGACATTTCCACACCACTATAGACGTTATATAAAGCATCCTCAAGTCAGCTTAGAATATAATTCTTGCACAAAAATCTGAATGCTTCCATGTCTCAATCACGAGAAAGCGTTTAGTTTCTGGAGTTTCATCGGACAACACAGGAACATCTTCCTTGATGAACTTCTGAAGACTTAGAGTAGTCAAATAGAAGAACATCTTTTGTTTCCAGCACTTGAAATCAATCCCGGAAAATTTTTCGGGTTTCTCTACCGGTGCCAATGCTGTCGGAGTCGTTCAGCTTGTTGAGGCATTAGCAGTCACCATTGAAACAACTTGGTTCTCATTCTGATTAGTCATTTATGTAAAAGAATGACATAAATGTTAAAATCACGTAGATTTTAATAGAGTGCAAAACCACAAAGGTTTTACTCTTCCAGAAACAGTAAAAACAAATACAAAAATATATTAAATTTCTTAAGCTTGTTAGTACACTGTATTTGTAAAATAATTCTAGAAATATAAATAAATACAAACAAGAATGTGCATAAACAAAAATGAAAAAACCAATTCGAGCCTACTAAATTCACAGTGTTTCCTTAAGGAATTTAATCTCGTCCTATTACCCAAGGTTATGGATTATTTCCTCCCAGGATAGAACGAATTACACACTGGTATAGTGGTACTTCAAACACTAGTGTTTCAACGAACACAAAGTTCGGTAGCAAATCACACTTACTTTTGCTTTGTTTGATGCTAAAAGTATGCGGAAGAAGGAGAGAAAACTCAAAAAATCATAGTGAAATTCTAAGCAGAATAGTGTTGTATTTATAACCAAAAGTTGGACTGAAATCTGAAGAGCTGCAACTCTTCAGAATGGCTGTTTATAAAAAATGCCCACAACATAAATGGCATTACATAAATGGCCATTCATTCAACAATAAACATGGAAAATAAAGAGGGAAAATTGATGGATAGTTAATTTTCTGTTACAAAAATAGAAAAATAAAATTTAGATTTAATATTAATATTTATTTAATATTAATATTCTATTATTAAAATAAATATTTAATAATATTTCTGTTAATATTTTACTATTAACAAATAATTTGATCCAAAAATTTAATCAATCGATCGATCATTTGACCAAATCCAAATCCAAATCCAAATCCAAATTCGAAGCTGAAGCCGTAGCCGAAGCCGAAGCCGAGCGAGCGACGATGACGGTGCGAGGCTTGCTTTCTTCTCAACTCTTTATGTGCTATAAGAAGAGCAATTGCTTATATACTCATAAAAAATCTCTTCCTCTTCCCATATGGGACAATGCCCATTTACCAATGAGGGGGAACTTGAAATTTCACTCAAAATTTCATTTTCCTCCATTTTCCATATTTAATATATTCATTAAATATATTACACCCAACAATCCCTCACATGAATGGGTAATGACTATATCACGGAAGTATGCATGAAAAACTGTGTGATTCGCAAGTGAGGATTAATTGTATCTGGATAAGTAGGTTTCCCTTTGAACTTTCCGTAGTGAACTTATGTCGGATATGTCACACCTCCTTTTTCACGCACCCGCATGGGCGCGCATGGGAGTTTTTCCAATTAAAGGACAATCGAAACGGGATTTATTTATTTAATTCAGAGTCGCCACTTGGGAGATTTAAGGTGTCCCAAGTTACCGGTTGAATCCCGAATCGAGGAAAAGAATGACTCTGTTTAACAGTCCGCGAACCAGAAATCTAGATAAGGAATTCTGTTAACCCGGGAGAAGGTGTTAGGCATTCCCGAATTTCGTGGTTCTAGCACGGTCGCTCAACTGTCATATTCGGCTTATTTATCTGATTTATTCCATGCTTTTAATCCATGTGCAAAATTTAACTCTTAACCGCCTTTAATATTATTATCCATTATTAAAAGAATTTCAACATCATGAAAATGCATTTAAAATCACGTCACAATCAATGTACCCGTGATTATCAACACATTTCGATTTTATTGAGATTTAGATTTGGGTCACATAAATGTGCACCCGAGTTTAGGTAGATACAATTAAAAAATATGCGCCTAAAGAGACTAACGCCTTATTATTATTATTATTATTTTGGAAGGCCGTGAAATTCGCTAAATAACCGGTCCTGAAATCTAAGTATTTTAATATATACATTTAACGAGGGCCCCGCAATTTATTTATTTCATCTAGGCGAGGCTCATTTCATTTTATTTAAAGGAAAACCTAAAAGCGACTATGATTTTCTATATATTATTTTTTCTACTTTAGATTATTACAAAGTTGTGAATTATGAAAAGGAGATTTTAGTGGAAAGAGCAGTATGATGTAACTAATATTATTATTAAGAGAATCAATTATTCTATAGAGTTAATAAAAATCATAAACTTAATAAATTGCTAACTATCCATCTTACAAAAATCTTAAGGTAGAACTACATAAATAATAAAATAACTAAATAAGGACCTACATAACATAGAAAAATGCTAAGACGTGATTTATGAAATATTGCTATCTTGAAATCAGAAATTTCAAAACCAATATCCATTAAACAAGATTTAAAGTTCACTTAAATGTTGTCTTTTTCCAAAAAATAAAAGCAAAAGTAAAATGGTGTTATTGAATTCTTTTACTAAGCTACTTGGTGATCAATTCAAGGTCCTGATTTATGTACTTAAATATTTCATTTTTTATATATATATTTAAAGATTTATGTAACAGGCTCTATAAAATATTGGTCTTCATCTTAAATATGAACTCTAGTATTTAGGAAATTAAAGAATTTTTGATAAAAAATTGAAAACAAGAAAACTACTCAACCAATTAGACAAAAACGAAATGCAAAGAAAAGGAATTACACGATTTTTCCAAGTATTGAATGTTATATGTATGTGCAACTCATGAAAATGTGTTGAAATTGATGTATTCTAATGATTATTTAATGGTCAATTCAAACATTTGACCAAATGTCTTCACACACCAAAATTTGCAAAAAATATTCCTTCCATTCACACCAGTGGACCACCAAACGGGATGAGTCACATGAAGCTAAATAAGGAAAATCCAGATTAATACATCATGAATATTTGCCATAAAGTAGAGTTGAATTTTCATATTCAGAATTAATCAATGAAACTGGGAAAGCAATTCAGAATCATTAACCATTACATCTTAAAAAAATTGGCTTTTCAGCACAATAATCATAAACAGAGGCCTCAACAGTTCAAACTTTATCTAGGCAATTGTGATTTCAACTGAAATTTTGGCTAATTCACTACAATATCAAATGGATTTAGTTGGCAAACCAAACTCACTTATAATTCAACGGTCAAAATTATCACATAAAAAAAATTTATGACAGCAATAATTAATCGACAATCCAACTAACAGAATATGAAGAACGAATAATTCTATTTAAACATTAATTGAAATTTCTAGATCTTATACGGACTAGCCAAAGCTCCATCCCGTTCCAATTTGAAAGCGCCTGGAAATTGAAGAAAAGGAAGGTAAGAGTTGAAATAGTGACAAACAACAGCAGCAGTAGAAATGTAGAATCCCAGCAATCAAAGAGCTCACCAGCAGAACGATTTTTAAGCTAAAAATGAAATGCAAACTAAAGCAAAACTCAATGGATTTTTTTATTGTTTTGAGATAATCTCTTATGTGGTTTTTTATTCTCCCTTGTGTTATCTCCCTCTTTTATGTTTTTTCTCTGTTTTCCGCTTCTGTTTTTGTTATGTGCATGTGTATCTTCATCAAGAAGATCAAAACCGTGTATCCCCTCCCATGTGAACAATTGCCTTTTTCTTTTTAAAACCAAATCTCTTTCTTTTTTTAAAAAAATAATACTAAACACCATGTTCAAAAAAGTGATGGCCATCATGTGGGTTGGGTGTGTTCTGTGTCCGTGTTCCTCGTGTGGTGGACTCGGATTATTATGGGCTAGGTCCAAAAGTTAGGCCTAAAACCGGGTAGTTTGAACCCGAATATTATTCTTTGTTCCAAATTGAGAATAAAAACACGATGTTATTTAATTAATCCTATGTAAGGAAAAAAATAATTATCAAAATGATACTAATAATTGAAACAAAACTATTTTTGGTATTTTTCAAGTTTAAAATAACTACAAAATATTAATAAAACTATTTTATTTTTTGTAACTTTTGTTTTATATAAAGATAAAATATAAAGTACTATTTTTGTATTTTTCAAGTTTAAAATGACTACAAAATATAAATAAAACTATTTTATTTTTTGTAATTTTTGTTTTTATATAAAGATAAAATATAAAATAATATTTTTGTATTTTTCAAGTTTAAAATGACTACAAAACATTAATAAAACTATATTTTTTGCTATTTTTTATTTTAAGGCAAAAATAAAGTAAAAGAGTCAAAATTAGCTAAGATAGCTATATTAGGCCTAAACTAAATATTTTACGCTAAAAATATAAAAAATCTCGGGTAAGGGCAAAATCACGCGTCTACAGGATATACTTGATCAATCGGTAGATTTGATATCTTTGAACCGTCGAACTTTGGTGTATACCTAGACAATCACAAGTCACACAACCAACCCTTAACCGTCTTTGGTTCTCATTGTTGTGTTCGTTTCAGCCATGAACACCGCCTGGTTTCATAAGTGCGTAGAGAACTGGCCTTACAAAATTATCCTTGAAGCAGCTAACACTTCGCACTTACATAGGTGATTCCTAAACGTATCATCCCGTAGATACACTATTTGATATACACCCGTATCAAATTTAGAAATCATTAGAAAGCCTTAATTTTTTATCCTTGGTACTGAACATTGTCTTATACGAGAATGGACCAAACGTTTATTAGACAATGTTAAACCGTCATAAATGACTTTGTTTGATCTCCTTGAACCTAGATCGTGGGATCTCCAGTCTTCTAGGTAGAGTTACCGCCACTATGACTTGTTCTCCGCCACAGTCCCATTCCCCTTGATGATTTCTCAACTACATTTCTAGTTAGGCCTTTTGTAAGTGGATCCGCCACATTATCACCTGACTTTACATAGTCAATCGTGATAATTCCTCTAGAGAGTAATTGTCTAACGGTTTTATGTCTTCGTCGTATATGACGAGATTTACCGTTATACATAACGCTCCCAGCCCTTCCAATTACCGCTTGACTATCATAGTATATACATATTGGTGCCAAGGGTTTGGGCCAAAATGGAATATCTTCCAAGAAATTCCGAAGCCATTCAGCTTCTTCACCGGCTTTATCCAAGGCTATGAACTCAGCCTCCATTGTAGAGCGGGCAATACAAGTTTGTTTGGACGACTTCCAAGATACCGCTCCTCCACCAATAGTGAATACATATCCACTTGTGGACTTGGAATCAGTTGATCCGGTGATCCAATTTGCATCACAATATCTCTCAATGACCGCATGATATTTATTGTAGTGCAAAGCAAAGTCCTGGGTATGTACTAAGTACCCCAAAACTCGTTTCATGGCCATCCGATGAGATTGACCTGGATTGCTCGTATATCGACTCAATTTACTAATAGCACATGCTATATCTGGTCGTGCACAATTCATGATGTACATTAAGCAACCCAACACACGAGCATAATCCAATTGTGATATGCTTTGGCCTTTGTTCTTTGCTAATGCAAGATTCACACATCAATTGGAGTTTGAACCCGAATATTATTCTTTGTTTCAAATTGAGAATAAGAACACGATATTAATTAATTAATCCTACATAAGGAAAAACAATAATTATCAAAATGATACTAATAATTGAAACAAAACTATTTTTGGTATTTTTCAAGTTTAAAATAACTACAAAATATTAATAAAACTATTTTATTTTTTGTAATTTTTGTTTTTATATAAAGATAAATATAAAGTACTATTTTTGTATTTTTCAAGTTTAAAATGACTATAAAACATTAATAAAACTATTTTATTTTTTGTAATTTTTTCTTTTTTATATAAAGATAAAATATAAAGTACTATTTTTGTATTTTTCAAGTTTAAAATAACTACAAAACATTAATAAAACTATATTTTTTGCTATTTTTTATTTTGAGGAAAAAATAAAGTAAAAGAGTCAAAATTAGCTAAGATAGCTATATTAGGCCTAAACTAAATATTTTATGCTAAAAATTTAAAAAATCTCGGGTAAGGGCAAAATCACGCGTCTAGAGCTGCCCCTTTTTGACTGAAAACACAAAGAGTTTTTAGACAAAGAACGACTAGACAAGTGTTCGGAGAGACTAAAACTAAGAGGAAAGTAAGAGGATGTGACCGAGCCCTTGTATCTGAGCTGCCTACATATCGTTGGCTATAAAGGAATCAGGTCACGTGTAGTTCGAAAGTGAGTAAGAATATGGAGTATACCGAGGTGGAGAGCCAGTTGAGGTGCCATTCCGACGAGGTTCTGTTCCGTCGAGGTTCCGGTCTGTGGTCCTGCTATTACATCAAAAATCAAAACATGAAAAAGAATAACTAAGCCTATCATCTCCTAGTTACAAAATTCCTATCTATGAGTCTTCTGAAGCTTGATCTTGAGTATTGGTTGGTGCTTCATGTAGACTCTAAATTTTAACCTTGATACTTGCTAGTTGTAGGTGCTAGTTCAATCTTCTTCGGCTTTCTGGATCAGGACTAGGCTTGCAGTTCTTGTATCATTGGCCATCTCTTGGACAACTTTCATCAGCTTCTGTATTTCGGATTGGCTTCTTGCCCCTTTTTTTTCTTTTTGTTTATCGTGACTAAACTTCTGTTGGTCACCTCGGATTGTGGCTTATGCTACTTCTAAACTGGGAGTTATACTGGGGACTTTTGTTGTAACCCTTCGCTCTCCTGACGGTCTACTCACTTCTTTAATTAAAATGTATGCCTTTCCGCTCTCCAGGCGGGATCCTGACTTCAACAACATCTTTTGAAAATAAATCGCCATTCCTCTCTTCAGGCGGGCCCCTGACTTCAACAACATCTTTTGAAAATAAATCGTCATTCCTCTCTTCAGGCGGGCTCATGACTTCAACATCAACTTAGAAAATTAAATGACATTCCTCTCTCCAGGCGGGCTCCTGACTTCAACAACATTTTTTTAAAAATTAAAATGCCACTCCATTCTTCAGGCGGGCTCCTGACTTCATCGACAAACTCTAATCACAAATCGCCATTCCATTCTTCAGGCGGGCACCTGACTTCAACAACAAACTTCGAAAATAAATCGCCACTCCATTCTTCAGGTGGGCACCTGACTTCAACAACAAACTTTGAACTTCATCCCATCCCTATCGTCTTCCTTTGCTTCCTGCACCACTTTCTTCTTCATGTATCGCCTCTTAAACCATTCTTTCACCTAAATTACCTTGTTCTGGAACTACTTTCCTCCTGGGCCGTGTTGTTTTCCCTCCTGGCTGCTGGGTATATCTTTAGAATTTTTTAATTGCCTGCTGAGGATAATGATGATGGGAAAATTTTCCTTCATTCCCTCCCTTCCTTTGACTCATGCGCCTGAATTTGCGCTGGGAACTCTTGTTGTAACCATCTGCTTTATGATGGGTTACTGGTTTCAAGACCTGCAATGTAAAGACTGAAGACATGCCTCTTGTTATACAGGTAGGCGCATGTTTTTATTAGCAACTTTTGAATTTAAAATGCATTCTGGCAATAATTTACGAAATATGCATAGGACAATGTAAAATGAAACAAACGTAAAATATCCTATTCAAGGGCGGATAGTCCTATCGTATCCCATTCGAGGGCAGATACTCCCATCGTATTCTATTCGAGGGCGAATACTCCCATCATATTCTATTCGAGGGCGAATACTCCCATCGTATCCTATTCGAGGGCGGATACTCACATCGTATTCTATTCGAGGGCGAAACTCCCATTGTATCCTATTCGAGGGCGGAAACTCCCATCGTATTTTATTCGAGGGCGAATACTCTCATTGTATCCAATTCGAGGGCGGATAATCCCATCGTATTCTATTCGAGGGAGAATACTCCCATCGTATTTTATTCGAGGGAGAATACTTCCATCGTATCCTATTCGAGGGCGAATACTCCCAGCGTATCCTATTCGAGGGTGAATACTCCCATCGTATCCTATTCGAGGGCAGATACTCCCATCGTATCCTATTCGAGGGCGGATACTCCCATCGTATTCTATTCGAGGGCGGATACTCCCATCGTATTCTATTTGAGGGCGAATACTCCCATGATATCAATGTTTGAGAGTGAACAAACCTGAGACGTCCTGTTCGAAGGTGGACAAACCTGAAACATCCTATTTGAAGGTGGACAAACCTGATACGTCATCTTGAATTGCCTTCCTCGTTTCTCCGAGAAAATTTTCAACAACGGCAGAAAATTTTCTGCCCCAATATTGGTGTTCTTCCTTGTGGCATGACTTTCTGCTATCAATAGCACTTTCTTTCCCTGTTTCAAATCAAAGAAAATTTGTTAGTTCAAAACATTGTGAGCGGTTGTGCCGCTCCTATGGGGTGGTTTTTCCTTTTCCCCTTTTCCTCGCTCGGGGTTCCCAAAACTTGTTGGGGAATGATTTCATTTGTTGGAGATGATATTCTTGCTGGGGATGGGTTTTTCCATTTATCCCTTCCCCGTTCTGTGTTTCTCAACTTGCTGAGGGTTATTTTGTTGAAGATGAGATTTCCTTTCTTCTTTTACCACTCTGTGTCGTCCGACCACCTCGAAACTTGCTGAAGATAACACTGCTGGTGGATTTTCATTTCCTCAAAATTGGTGTTTCACTCTTCTGAAGGCTGTTGGAGATGACATTGGTTTAAATATTGCTTCCCTTAAGGCCTTCTTTCTTCCCTTTTCCCCAGGTGGGACTCGACTTCCAGAAAAGTTTCAAAATGAAAAGAAAATTTTCTGCCCAGTTTAATAATCTTCTTTGCACCATACTTCTCTGCCATCAATGACACTTCCTTGCTTTGCATAATAATTGGAAAGTTGGTGGCAAGTTTTGAAGTCATTCCTCACTTGTTCTGACTAGACAGACTTTGATGGGGAATTTTTGATAAAATGAGAAAGATAAAAAGAAACAAAATAGAAGACAAAGGAAAAAATGAATCTCTAGCAAGAAATAACTATAAAAACTTATCAAACGCGAATACCAACTCTACTGGTCATGACATGCACATATGGCCCATCCTCCGTCGTTAATTGCCTTTCACGATTTCTGTCTCGTGATTTCCATCTAATTATCACCTTTATTCGACTTGTAGTGCCCGAAGGGTTTTCACTTTCAAACCTCTCTCATTTTGATTTTCTCTCAGCTTTCGTTGCCTTATGGTGCCTGTGAAGGTTTTCACCGGTAAGACTCTTTCATTTGTATTACTTTTAGCTGGGGATTGGGTGTCACTGCTAAGACTCCCTCATATTTCCTTTTTGCTGGGAATCAGAGTCTTTTCTGCTGGGAATCAGAGTGTCATATTCTGATGAGACTCTCGTGTTTGTTTGACTTGGCCTATTTTGAAGACTGATCGTGTGACGACCCAAAGGGGTCATCACTTATTTAATTAATCATTTCGAGCTTCTGAGGTCTTGAAAACCTCATTTATAGTTGCCTCGATTTGCGTACACAGTCTGGGCACAAAGCTGGAAATATGTGAAATATGTGAAAAAGTTGAAGAATTTTGATATTAATATTGATATGGTTGACTTTGGTCAACATTTTTGGTAAACGGACCCGGATCAGTGATTTGACTGTCTCAGAAAATCCGTAGAAAAATATGGAACTTGGGCATATGCCCGGAATTGAAATCCGAGGTCTAGAACCCCGGTAAAAGAATTTTTCTGTTAAATTGTTTTCTGAAAATGTTTAAGGAAAATAAAACTGAATTTTGATTAAAAAGTACTGGTATCGGGCTCGTATTTTGGTTCCGACACCCGGTACAGGTCATATATATTGGTTAAGCGCTTTCTGTAAAGTTTGGTTGAAAACGGACGTCGTTTGACGTGTTTCGGCCTTAAATTGGAAAGTTTGGAAATTATGGAATTTTAAAGAATTCTTGAGTTTTAAGGCTCAATTCATTGATTTTGATGTTATTTTAGCGATTTGATCGCGCGAGCAAGTTCGTATGATGCTTTTGAGTTAGTGTACATAAATGGTTTGGAGCCCCGAGGGCTCGGGAGTGTTTCGGAGGTGGTTCGGGGTGTTTTTGGACTTAGAAAACTGGCAGATTTTCTGCAATTTTTACACAGACATTTTACTCTACGCGATCGCGGCCTTGTACACGCGATCGCACTGCCTTGTCACATTACTCAACGCGATCGCAGCTGTCTGCACGCGATCGCGAAGCTTTCCGTCCTTCTTCAACGCGATCGCAGCCGTCTGCACGCGATCGCGTAGCTTTCCGTTTTCCCTCAACGCGATCGCGACCCTTTTCACGCGATCGCGTAGTACAAATGAACCACCCAGCAAAATTCTTCTACGCGATCGCAGCATTGTCCACGCGATCGCGTAGTGTTGAATATTTGCCTTCCGCGATCGCGGCCCAATTCACGCGATCGCGTAGAACAAATTTCCGCCCAGTGATTTAATACCCCAAAACAAAACACTTACGGGATTTTATCCCATTTTCACAAAATCCTTTCTTCTCCACAGCTCTTAGGCGATTTTTGAGGCATTTCTTCATCAAAGTTCATTGGGTAAGTATTGTTAACTCGTCTTCTTCATTTTTCATCAACATTAATCAAATCCTTAAGCTTAAACATGTGTAAATTGGTTGAAAATTTGAGAAATGGGTATAGTTAGGGCTTTCAAAGAATTTGCGATTTAGACTTCGTTTTGGAGTCGAACTTAAGAACAGATTGTATATTTGAACTCATGGAAGATTGGGTGAACTTATTTTGGTTCGAAACTTGAGTTTCGATTATGTGGGCCCGAGGTCGATTTTTACTATTCCGAGCAGAATATTGTAAAAATCATATTTCGCAATATGAACTAGTTTGTTGAGTAGTATTGATGATATTAAATCAATTGTGTATAGATACGATTGGATTGGAGCCAAATTTGAAAGAAAAAGACATTTCCACGGATTGAATTGTTCATAAACATTCGAGGTAAGTGTTTGTTCTATCCTAGCTTGAGGGAATAGGATTATGTGTTATGTGTTATGTGATCGAGTGCGGTGTATGAGCTGTGGTGACGAGCATCCATACACTGGCGTCTAGTATGACCGTGAGTCGTTGAAAATGCTTATTTTGAGATATATTTACAGATGAATTGTTAAACCTTTGCCAGGTTGGGACTTGTTGTGAAGATAATTATTGATTGCCCTTGATGGGACGGTTTATGAATTGCTGTTTCTTTCTTTGCCCTTAACTGTGATTGTTATTTGGGTGAGGAAGAGTGATAATGCACGAAGGGTGATGCCGTGCCATGTTTATTTATTTATGCACGAAGGTTAATGCGGTGCCATGTTTATTTATTGATTATGCACGAAGGATCATGCCGTGCCCTGTTATTGAACCATGTACGAAGGATCATTGCCGTACTATGGATGTGAGGATGAGAGTAAAAGCACGAAGGGTGATGCCGTGTACTTTATTTGTTTACTTGGTGAGGATGAGAGTAAAAGCATGAAGGGTGATGCCGTGCAACTGCTTGCTATTTCTTTAATTGATATTACTTGTGTTTACATTATACTTTGTTTTTCCGTGTGAATTTATTAACTGTGGTTAATTGTTGAATTCTTTAAGATATTCCTTATTGTGTTAATACTTGATCATTTCTTGTTATTTTGTGGTACACATATATATATTGAATTGCACAGGTTTATGTGAGTGTCTGGTCCTAGGCTTGTCACTACTTCGCCGGGATAGGCCAGGCACTTACCAGCACATGGGGTCGGTTGTGCTGATGCTACACTTCTGTGCGTTTTTGCACAGGTCCAGGTTACGATCAGAAGCAGCAGCAGCAGTAAATAGATTGCGTGGGAGTTGATCACATTTGAGACCGAGGTAGGCCCGGCGTCTCTCTCTTTATTTATGTTATTAACTGGAGTCTCTTTGTTCCGAGACAAACAGGATTGAGTTGTATTTCTTTCAAACTTTTATGTGTAGTATTCCGTAGTAGTTTGTGAGTTGGTGACTCCACGTCTTGGGTAGAGGATTTCAGTATGATTTTTACTTGTGAATTGTTATTTCCATTTTGATAAAGTATTCCGTATTTATTTAATTAAAATTGTGTTAAAATCAGGATAGTATGAATACAGTGGCTTGCCTAGCTACCACGAGCAGGCGCCATCACGATCCCGATGTTGGGGGAAAATCCGGGTCGTGACAAGTTGGTATCAAAGCTCTAGGTTACATAGGTCTCACCACTCACGAACAAGCTTAGTAGAGTTTGAGAGGTAGGTACGGAGACGTCTGTACTTGTCCTCCAGAGTCTATTGAGGTAGAGTGATGTGAGCACGTGATTTTTGCACAGAGCAAATAATTCCAAAATTAAAATAAATATGTTTTTGAGTGCAATTACTTGATTTGTTTGGAATTAGCTATACTTGTGAGTTTGAATAAGTAGAAATTAGAAAAAAAAATCAAAAAAATAGTAGTAATTAATTTGTTAGTTTGGTTAATTAGAAAATTAGCAAAATAGTTTAAATAGGAGAAAATAAAAAAATAAAAAATAGCAGAAAAATTGCCAAAAAATATTAGATAATTAGAGTAAGTAGGAAACTAGGTTTTATAATTTTCCATAAAAGAATAAAAAAAAGTATAAAAGAAAATACATAAAAAATAATTAAAAAACCAGAAAATACAAAAATACATAGGACTAATGAAATTGGGCCGTTTTAATTGAAATTAGTGGCCCAGTCTGTTAAGCCCAAGATTTTGGCCCGCCTGATCACACAGAGATGCAATCCCAGCCGTTCGTGTGCTTAATCCTACGGCGGAGATAAAAGGGCGAATCAATTAGTTAATTAAAATAGGTAGTTTTAATCTCAACCGTCCGTTTAAGTTGATCCGACGATTGAGAGCCTGGGTCTTGTTTGTAACGATACGGCGTCGTTTTAGTAACGCTAACGACAGTCGTTGATCTTCATCCATCGGACGGCCTAGATTACATGGGACATTCCGCCTATAAAAGGCTTGTGTCCGAACGACCGTCTCATTTTGGCCAAATGCATAACCCTAGCCGCCCCTCACCCCTCTCTTCTCTCTCGTCTTCATCACGTCAAACCCTAGTTGGCCATGGCGGCCACCACCCTCTACGGTGGTCGCCGGCCCTTCTAATCCCCTCCTATCATCTTTTCTTCTTCTGTTTCTTCTTCTCCATCAGAACCCCAAGAACAAACCCTTTCTTTTGAAATTCCGGTCACCGGAACTTCACCGGTGACCACCAAACAATGAAGACGTCCTCCAAACCAATGCCGTTCGAACCCCCTTCCCATGATCTACCCAACCATATAAGTCACCACCGTCGAATCAGCCTGGAACGTCTCGAATATCCAAAAAGATGTCGCCGGAAACCTAACTCCGGCGACTCGGAACTTCAACCCTAATAAAGACCTTACCTTCTACCCTTCCCAAACACCCCTCTGCAACCAAAAAGCCTTAAAGGCTTCGTCTTGAAGCCTAACAAGAAAATCAGAAAGAAAACGAAAAAAAAGAAGAAAAAAGAGAAAACAAGGAATACATCTGGAAGTTTGAAGGAGAATAAGGAAAGAAAACAAAGAGAATAAAGAAAAGAGGTCCGAGAGAGAGTGTGAAAGGGGAAAGAAATAGGAAAGCTTGGGGGACAGATGATAATAGGTGAATTTGACTATATTAATGCCCTAAATAATCATGCTTTATTGTTGTTTTGATATTGTTTATAATGACAAAATGCTTTTATTAGTGTTCTTAGTGTGTTATAGGTACACTTGAGCTAATGAAGACTAAAAGAGCAAGTTTTGGAGTCAAAAGATGGTGAAAAAAGGCCAAAAAGTGGTACAAGTCAAGAACTTATGTTGAAAGTAGCCGGAAAGGTGCGATTCCGAGTTATATGGATGTTATGGAATGAATTTAAGTGATTTGGAGCTTTGAAGTCTGAGTAAAAGCTCAAGGAATTAAGTCGGGATCGAGTTCGGGGGTCAAATTTGATAAGTGTAGAACAAGCGAAGAATGGATGAGGCATATTGTGCACTGTTTAGTAAATTGGACATAACGTTTTTCTCAGATCTCCAATTTGGCTCCATAATATATGGTTGAAAAGATAATTCAAAGGGCTACAACTTTCAGGTTTTGCGTTTTTCCAAATGCGCAACGGAACAGGGTGAAAAACCGCGGTTTCTCCGCGACCGCGGATGAACCGCGGAAAAACTGGCTCTCTGAAGTTTTACTGTTCGCGGTCCATCCGCGGCCGCGAACGAACCCCGGAAGTCACCGCTGCAGCAAATCCCAATTGGACTCAAACTTAGTTTTTAAGCCCTAAAACCTCTATATAAACTCCTAGTTTGCCCCATAGAGGCATGTACTTTATTTCTTCAATACTTTTGCAAGGTTTTAGTAGGAGAGATTCCTCTCAAACTCTGTCTTTATTTTTATATCAAGTAATTCTTTATGATTTCAATTATTATCTTTGTTTCTTCAAGCATGAGTAGCTAAATTCTTTTCTAAGGTTTTGATGGAACTTATTGATAGATGAACTTATCGTTTATGTGATTACAAATTGTGACTTAGATTTCTATTTGTTCAACCTTCATTCTTATTGTAGTTAATTGGTAGACGTCCCAATTAGCGGTGCCTATTTAGTGTGCATAACTTGGAAAAGAGTGCATATTTAGGTTTATTGTTGAACAACACCACACCTAGGTTATTAGAGGAATCTATAATTTTAGGCGTAAAGACGGGGTTAGGAATAACGAAGTCTTGGGTGCAATCTAAAGTGAACTATTCAAATTAAAGCTAGCTAGGGTAGCTCGGGAGAGTGCACTAGTAAATTATTGTAATTGCTCGGGAGAGGGTTACGATACACATAGCGTTCATGATTGATAGAATATATTAACAATTTGTATGAGCATAACGATAAGGGATTCCATCAATAGGGAAAATCAACACCTTAGTCTTTCTCTATATTATTTCATTCAACATTCAATTCTTTATTTTAAAGCATTCTTTAATTCTTGCAAAGTAGTTGTTCGAATCCACACATATATATATTCAAAGTTTGGGAACTTGATTCGGAAGTACTTTTGGGGTTGTGAAAGTTGCAATTGGTAGGTTAATTCTCTGTGGGATCGATCTTGGACTTATTAAACCAAGTTATATTGACTACGACCGTTGCTTGGACGTGAATCAATTTTGGCGCCGTTGCCGGGGAATTAACGGAATTATCAATTGCCATTGCCAGAACTTCAAGATTCTTGTGTATTCAGGTTCTTTCTACACTCTACATTGAATATTTTGACGTTTGTTGATTTGGGTATTCGGGTGCATGCCTAGAAAATCTGCAAGGACTGGAGAACTAATTGAAGGACTCTCAGACCCCGAGCAAACCTTTCGGGTGCGCAACAAAGCCATCAAACAAATTCAACAATCTCAACAACCAATCAAACTAGACTTCGACATGGGTGACATGAACGCTCAAAACCAGCAAGCTGGGTTAAACATGCAAGAGGCGCAGCATGCACAATAAGGTGCACTATTTGACTGGGCACAACCCACAACGGATAATTTGGCAACTGCCATCGTTGTGCCAACAATTCAAGCTGAGTCTTTCCAGATTACTAACAACATGCTTCACTTGTTGCAAAACAAGGGATTATTCTCTGGGTCTCAGGTTGAAGATCCACAGCAACACCTCAAAAACTTTCTATCAATATGCAAAACACAAAGGCAACCGAATGTAACTCCGGAAGCTATCAGATTACTACTTTTTCCATTCTCAGTTACAGGAGCAGCACAGATATGGCTAAACTCACTCCCAATAAACTCCATTGCAACTTGGGATGAGTTAGTCAAACAATTCCACAACAAGTTCCATCCACCCAACAAAACAGCTCAACAAATTGATGAGATTGTGAGCTTCAAACAGAAACCATTGGAAACATTACATGAAACTTGGGGGAGATTCAAAGGCATGCTTGTTATGTGTCCTCGCCATGGAATCCCTGAACAGATGTTGGGTCAAAGGTTCTACATGGGACTTTCAGACAGCATGAAGAATATTGTGGATGCTTCAGCAGGTGGGGCTTTTCTGAGCAAGACATGGAGAGAAGGCCAAAATTTACTTGACAAGATGGCTCAAAACTCCGGGTGGATGACCAGGAATGCTCCTATCACTCCAGTGGTACACTCTGTACCTCTGAATCCATCCAGCACTATGGAGGAGAACATGGCAACCTTACTGACACAAATGAGCATCCTAACAAAGAAGGTGGAAGAATCAGGAGTCAAGCAGCAAGTTCACATTGTAGACACTACCAATGTCGGTTTGTGCACATCTTGCATTAGCCAACGCATAGGTAATCCATGGGCTACAGACCAAGAACATCATCACCAGCATGAAGACATGAATTATGTTGCTAATTATGGAGGGCAGCAACAGGGTAATCCGAGTTGGGGTCAGCAGGCTCCACAGCAATACAGGCCTCCACAACTACAGTACAATGAAGCAAGTATGAGGCCACCACACAACATGGCTCCATATCCTAGACCTCAGAATTTCGGCAATCAGCAGCAGGGATATCATCCACCTCCACCACAGCATGGGGGTAGACATGACGATGGGTTTGCAGAATTGAAAGCTATGATGCAGCAGGTAATTGGGTCAAATGCCAAAACCAATGAAAGAATAGATGCACATGATGCAGCAATCAAGAATATTGAAGTAAAGGTGGGTCAGATTGCTATGTCTCTCAACAATCGTCCTCAAGGGACATTGCCTGCAGATACACAAACAAACCTAAAGGACCAAATCCCAAAGCAGATGATGGCAGTAACCCTGAGAAGCAGTAGAGATCTTGATGCTGAGAAAAAAAGTGAGAAAACCGACACACAGGCTGAGACACTCACTCCATTGCCCATTGAACTGGATGAGTCCACCGGGTTGAAAAAAATTACAGTCTAGCCAGTTGCTGAAAATAAAGAGATGCAGCAGGGAACGAAAAAAGTAGCTGAACAGGTAGAGCAACGGGTTGAAGAAAAAGTGATAGAGAAAGAAAAGTCCCAAGTCATTGGGAAGAAGAGGCCTCCACCACCATTCCCCCAAAGGTTGGCCAAACATCCGAAAGAGGAGCAATACAAAAAGTTCTTCGAGATGCTCAAGCAAATCCAGGTAAACATTCCATTAATTGAAGCTTTAAAAGAAATGCCTGGTTATGCTAAGATGATGAAGGAATTGATGTCGCGGAAATTTGATTTCCAAGACTTGGCCACAGTTACACTCACCGAGACTTGTAGTGCAATAGTCTCCAGACCCATTGCTGAGAAGCTATCTGATCCAGGTAGCTTCACCATCCCATGCACTATAGGGAATTATGCCTTTACTAAGGCTTTATGTGATTTGGGGGCAAGCATTAATCTCATGCCCTTAGTTGTCTACAAGAGGTTAGGTATTGGGAGAGCCAGACCCACCTCTATGCTTTTACAGCTTGCTGACAGGACGGTTAAGCGTCCATTTGGTATTATAGATGATGTGCTAATCCAGGTTGGGAAGTTCGTGTTTCCGGCCGATTTTGTTATTCTTGATTGCAAGGTCGACGAAGAAATTCCCATAATCCTAGGAAGACCATTCCTAGCCACTAGGAGGACCATAATTGATTGTCAAACTGGGGAACTCAAGATGAGATTGAATGATGAGGAGATCATATTCAATGTGCAAAAATCCATGAGGCGCCCTAGTGAGTTCGCAAATTGCTCTCTCATTGATGCGGTTGATGTGATAGTGGAAACCGGCGATGTAGAGTTGACCATTGAAGATCCACTTCAAGCATGCCCGATGAACTTGGAAGAGGTAAATGGTGAAAGTTTAGTAGAATGGGTACTATCTCTAGAAGGCAAGGGGTTTTGGGAGAGAGAGCTTGAATTCGAGCCTCTACACTTAGAGAAAAGAGAGACCCCTCCTGCAAAACCATCCATAGAAGAGCCACCAAAGCTGGAGCTTAAACCACTACCATCTTATCTCAGGTATGAATTTCTAGGCCCTAACTCCACTTTACCTATTATTACTTCATCTGGTTTGCTAGATGTGCAGGCTCAAAAGTTATTACAGGTACTCAAGAAATGTAAAGCTGCCAATGGTTGGACCATGGCAAACATAAAAGGGATCAGCCTTGCATACTGCGTGCACAAGATTCTCCAGGAAGAGGGGCACAAACCTTCCAGGAAACGCAAAAGAAGGCTAAAACCGAATATGAAGGATATGATGAAAAAGAAAGTGATAAATTGGCTAGACACGGGGTAGATCCCAGGTAAGTTTTCTCACCCTTTTATGCTATACATGTATTATTATGCCATGAGGACATGGCATGATTTTAAGTGTGGGGTGGGAGACTTATCTTGTATTATATGTTGTATATATTAGTTTTAGTTGTTAATATAAATAGTTGGCTTGGCCCGATGATAGACACTTGGCGACGGGTTTCTTAAGGGTCTAAGTCGGATTAAAAACAAAAAAAAAATAGAAAATTTTAAAAAAAAAATACAAAAATATGAGTAGAGGACTCTTCCTTATGACGGACTATTTAGGACAAGTACTCTTGAGGGAAGTAGTCCACGTATGAATTTTTCTTTCTTTTATTTTCTTTTTCTAGGTAGTGTATCATCTCCCCTTGGTTTTTCTTTTGACCACGGTTCTTTTCCAAGGGTTTTTATTGAACCGGGTTAGGTAGATTTTTCTTTTCTTAGGATTAGAGGTAAAAGGGCAACATGTAACCCCGAATATGCACATTAGCAAAAGCGTAAATTGAACTTGAGAATGTATCTTCTAAGCTTGATTGTAGAATCTCAATATGCCTTAAATTGCACAATAATGCTTGCTTGAACATCGATAGGATTTTGTAGATAAACCGGATTCCAAATGAGTTGCATGCCATGTGTGTGTGAGGTTTTTACTTATATTGTATGTTGTACATGATGCCTAGAACTTGCCCTGTGTGTTTGCAAAGCGAAATAGAAGTTGTTCGGTTGTAGAAAGGATAAAGGCATTTCTTCGTGTAACCCCATATATCAATAGACATAAATTCACCCGTACATTATATCTTAGTTAACCCATTTGAGCTTAAAGCCTATTCTTTGATAACCCTTGAATGTTCTTCAAATTATTATATTTGTTCTACTTTACCTCCTAGAAGCACTTGTATTGTAATGAATATGCAAAAGTTTAAGTGTGGGGTGAAAGGAAATTGAAAAGGAAAAATCAAGAATAAATGGTAGAAAACAGTGAACTGGCCAAAATAATGTAAATGTATTGCAAAGCAATGAGAAAAAAAAAATAATGAAAAGAAAACAATATTTTGAGAAAAAGAGCTATATCAATGTATACATGAAAATTAGAAAGGCCAATTACACCAACAAAAGAAAAGTGGGGATTAAAAGCAATTAAAGGTGAAGGAATGTTTAGGGGAGACATAAGGAAGAAAACGAAAAGGGAAGTTGTAAAAAAGGAAAAGAAAAGTGCTTAGGGAGGTTAGTCACTATAACCAAAAGTATCCTACCCGTCCCATAGCCAACATTACAACCCTTAAAGACCTCTTGATCTATGATTGAATAACTCGATTAGTGGAGTATTACACTAGGGGCAAGCCTATGGTGTGTCTGTATGCATATGAATGTTCTTTGTTGAGAGTGAGTGAATTTTCCGATATTTATAAGTTTCATGTTCTTCATTGTTTATGTGTGGGAACTTCTCTCAATAAATTTGGTGAGAGCATGTAACTCAAGAGGAAGAAGGTAAATTTGCAAGTTTTTGGTAATAATTAGAGTAAGCAATAATGTGTTGGCATGAGAGTTTACGGTTAGGTAAGGATTGTGCATATCTTAGGTTAATCATGAAAAATAGCTTTTTGTGACATAATTGGGGGAGACATAAATAAAATTGGCCTAATGTGTGATTAAGGTTGCTCGAGGACGAGCAAAGGTTTAAGTGTGGGGTATTGATAATAGGTGAATTTGACTATATTAATGCCCTAAATAATCATGCTTTATTGTTGTTTTGATATTGTTTATGATGACAAAATGCTTTTATTAGTGTTCTTAGTGTGTTATAGGTACACTTGAGCTAATGAAGACTAAAAGAGCAAGTTTTGGAGTCAAAAGATGGTGAAAAAAGGCCAAAAAGTGGTACAAGTCAAGAACTTATGTTGAAAGTAGCCGGAAAGGTGCGATTCCGAGTTATATGGATGTTATGGAATGAATTTAAGTGATTTGGAGCTTTGAAGTCTGAGTAAAAGCTCAAGGAATTAAGTCGGGATCGAGTTCGGGGGTCAAATTTGATAAGTGTAGAACAAGCGAAGAATGGATGAGGCATATTGTGCACTGTTTAGTAAATTGGACATAACGTTTTGCTCCGATCTCCAATTTGGCTCCATAATATATGGTTGGAAAGATAATTCAAAGGGCTACAACTTTCATGTTTTGCGTTTTTCCAAATGCGCAACGGAACAGGGTGAAAAACCGCGGTTTCTCCGCGACCGCGGATGAACCGCGGAAAAACTGGCTCTCTGAAGTTTTACTGTTCGCGGTCCGTCCGCGGCCGCGAACGAACCCCGGAAGTCACCGCTGCAGCAAATCCCAATTGGACTCAAACTTAGTTTTTAAGCCCTAAAACCTCTATATAAACTCCTAGTTTGCCCCATAGAGGCATGTACTTTATTTCTTCAATACTTTTGCAAGGTTTTAGTAGGAGAGATTCCTCTCAAACTCTGTCTTTATTTTTATATCAAGTAATTCTTTATGATTTCAATTATTATCTTTGTTTCTTCAAGCATGAGTAGCTAAATTCTTTTCTAAGGTTTTGATGGAACTTATTGATAGATGAACTTATCGTTTATGTGATTACAAATTGTGACTTAGATTTCTATTTGTTCAAACTTCATTCTTATTGTAGTTAATTGGTAGACGTCCCGATTAGCGGTGCCTATTTAGTGTGCATAACTTGGAAAAGAGTGCATATTTAGGTTTATTGTTGAACAACACCACACCTAGGTTATTAGAGGAATCTATAATTTTAGGCGTAAAGACGGGGTTAGGAATAACGAAGTCTTGGGTGCAATCTAAAGTGAACTATTCAAATTAAAGCTAGCTAGGGTAGCTCGGGAGAGTGCACTAGTAAATTATTGTAATTGCTCGGGAGAGGGTTACGATACACATAGCGTTCATGATTGATAGAATATATTAACAATTTGTATGAGCATAACGATAAGGGATTCCATCGATAGGGGAAATCAATACCTTAGTCTTTCTCTATATTATTTCATTCAACATTCAATTCTTTATTTTAAAGCATTCTTTAATTCTTGCAAAGTAGTTGTTCGAATCCACACATATATATATTCAAAGTTTGGGAACTTGATTCGGAAGTACTTTTGGGGTTGTGAAAGTTGCAATTGGTAGGTTAATTCTCTGTGGGATCGATCTTGGACTTATTAAACCAAGTTATATTGACTACGACCGTTGCTTGGACGTGAATCAACAGACCCCGCCAAGCTAAGTACTTTTTACCTGTCTCTGCTTTTTAGTTTTATTTTGTTTGCATGTTTCTTGTTTCTGTTTCCCATTTGTTTGTTTGGTTTTTGATATCTTGTGCTTCATTCGTTAGTTTAGGGTTCTTTCCTGTTTGTTCTCTATATCTTGTGCTGGTTTGTTTGTCTCCTTGGCTCAAAGAACGTGTTAGCACTAGGGTTTTTAATCGCCTTGTTTTTCCTGTCTTGATCTGATTCTTATGTTCTGGCTATTATGATTTTCTTTTCCTGAGTCTATCTTTCCTTCGTTCTTTTGACTTGTGATTTCTTATTTTAAGTAGCATGACTTATGTCGCTCTTCATGACTTCATATAGTAGTTCTCTTCGTTATTTGTTAGCATTAGGCCTCTGTTTCTTGTTGATATTAGATAACCTCTGGTAATTTGGGTGATTCTTGTCCTTTGTTTATTCTTGTGATTAGTCTTAGGGTTAGGTTTGGCTGTTATTCTCATGCATGAGTCTATTCTGCTTAGCTTTACCCATTCTATCTGTTTAGCATAATTTTAGGGTCAATAGTTAAGAATAATTTCTGATTACCTTGCTTATGATTACCTTGTTAAAGTCCACTGTGTCTATGTCCAGTTGAACCATGTTAGCTATTTTGTAAAGACTTAGCATCAATGAGTCTAGGACCATGAACTTTAAGTACTCTGGGTCTTTTAATGGATCATCTAGCATAAATTGATTGTGACTATGCCTGGTTGATGTTAATTGACATGTTGCTACATGAATTTAAATTAGGTGATTTGATTAGTTAAGGTTCAACATTATCAATCTTCTTTTCTGAATTTTAATTGGTTAATGAACCACATTTGATTTCATGTGGTTGTATGTGCAATTGTATGTTGAAATGGCTAAGTTTGCAATAGTTTTATGTTAAGTAGTATCACTGTTAATGCTTATTATGCTTAGATGAATTGGTTATAGCTGCTAGTGTTAGGATCCATGAAAATGGCTAGTTTTTAAATAGGATAAAACTGAAACCCACAAAAATTAGGCTATAAGTTAAATAATTGGCTTAAGAATGGTTAACCTTGCAAAGGGTTGACCTATTCTATAAAGCCCTAACACACAGCCCACTTTAAAAGTGGCTGGTTGTGCAAAAGGGGCTATGTATGCAAATGCAGACTAGCCCAGGCTCTCTTTAGAGCCCTGAGCATAAAATGGCCAAACCTGCAAATGGTTTTGGGCCCAAATGTTCAGTGATTGGCTTTAATAGCCAAAGCTAAGTCTCAACTTGAGACTGGCTAGATTTTAAAGAGTTCTTTTAATAACAAAGCAGGCTATGCCTGCAATTAGCTTAAAATTGTAATAACTTAGTTTTAATTAACTGGAATTATTTAAAAGTGGCTAGAATTGAAATGGTTTCTTAAAATAGAACTGGCCAGCCCTCAAATACTAATGTCAGGGCTGGCCATTAGTTAAATAGGTGCAAAACAAGCTAAAAATTGACCTAGGTAGGCTAGTAAATCAGCAGTGCCTTTAGGGGCATAATTGGGTATTTAAAAGGTGAATTAGTAAATAGTTAGAACTTGAGAGGGTAATGGAGTCATTCATGTCCCTGATTTCTGCAATTTTGCAGAGATTTAAGGGTATAATGGTCTCCTAAAAATGGGAAATCTGTAAAAATCTTTAACCCATAAGGATACATTGGTAAAAGGCCCTAAAAGGAATCTTTTAGAACCTTCCAGCACATGCTGGAAGGGTTTTTCATAACTGAAATGGGGCCTAAGTGTAAGTTTAATAATTTTAGGAGGGGGAGAAATGAGATTAATCCCATACTTTCTCCCCAAGTCATCAGCCCTTAGCTTCAACTATAAATACCTCTAAAAAGGGGCTGAAAAGGGGGGTTCGAACAGAGAGAAATCTGAAAACATACCTAAGCTGAAATTCACACAAAAGCATTGAGAGATAAAAATAGCAATAGAGTAATAGGATTTCCTGGAATTTTTGAGTTAGAATTTGTTGGTTTTTTATTGGTTTTGCTGGGTTCTCCTGCTCGGATTTTGCTGGGTTTCCTGCTTTGCTGATTGCTGTTTGGTCTCAGTCATTTGGAATTCAAATCTTCCTGTTGCATTGCTCTGAGTTGATTGCTGTTACTTACCTGCTTATCCCTAGAACTTATCGGTTTTATTGGCTTTGATTCAGGTACATTACTCTTACACTTGAAGCTGTAATGCTGGTTTATTGAAATAGAAATGGAGCTTCAGATTCTGATTGCTGTTGAGTAGTATAGTTTAATTTCATTTTCAACTTGTAGTGAAGAATGTAGTAGTATGAAAACAAAAAAAACAAAAATGCTGTAATAGTTAGCATATTAGCAGTAGCATAGTAGTAGTAGTATAGTGTAGGTGGTTTACCACTTAGTTTAATTAGGTAAAGGCCCTAAAACATAAGCTAATTCATAATACCTGCAAGACAAATAAACACTAGTTCACATTAATTTCGCAAAAAACATGACCGTATAGTTAATCACATCTTCACTGATCTGCGTTTAGGTAATAATAAGTGTTGAAAGAGAAAGTGTCAGGTCAAGCCATGGGTTAATAATCTGGTAATAAGTCATGAAAAATTATTAGTGTAAGCATGCATAGGTATCTGATTCATTCATCCATAAGTATCTGAAATAGAACAATGGGATCATTAGATTGCATACTTGTCGCCTACATAATCTTAAGAGTCAAAGAAAACAATATCACAGCAGGCTATAGAAAGGAAGAACTGGGGATAATACTAAGTATAAGTTGCAATTGAAATTGGTACTGTAATTACACGAGTGTAGTTAATTAGTAAGTTCATATTTATAGTTAGTTAGTTTAATCATTTTTCTAAGTTTTCTTATGTAATCAGACTTCTTAGAATTGGTATTAACCTTGAACCAGCAATTAATGGTATGATTTTCTTAGCTGTAAAATGATAGTGATTTATAGTTTCATCAAGCCTGTACAGAAGACCACTGATTCAGAATTGTTATTTTATGCACATCTGATATAAATAAAATGCTTGTGAATTTCTTGTTGATAAAAAACGTGCATCTTTGTTTTCAATATAATTCCATTTTTTGTCTGGGCTTAATTCTAGGCGTGAGCCCAAACTATGATAAGTAGCCAATTGGCTAATGACCCTAAAAATCTGGGCCTTCAAGGCCTGAATTGATGTAATATGAGTATAAAGCTTCAATGAGAACCAGGCCCAATAACAAAAATTCGACGGGCCTGGATGATTAAAACCGGCTAAGGTAAAAACAATATGTAGCAAACGTAGTTGAACCAAAAATAGGATCGAACTTTAAAATTAAATTGGGAGGAGCCTCGTCCGTTAAACAAGCGGGGCCCCCATTTAGTGATGATATAACAACAATAGATCCGGGAAAGCTAAATAGCAAATTCCATAGCTTCTCCCAAAATATTTAAAAAGCCGATAGACGTTATTTTAGGGCACGGTTTTAATATACCTTCCTATGAACGAGTGTGCACTTGGTACGACTCAAATCCAAATCTCGGTAAAGCTGAAATACACCAAAAGTCATAGGCGTACTGGTTGCGGTATGACTCGAGGCGTGTTCCCGCAATGTCGCAAATACCTAAAAATAATATTTAACGCAAAAGCACATTATGTTGTTAAAACCTATAATTGAGTCAAACAAAAGTCAAGAACGACGGTGGAGCGACCGTGCTAAAACCACGAAATCCGGGAATGCCTAACACCTTCTCCCGGGTTAACAGAGTTCCTTATCCGGATCTCTGCTTCGCGGACATTTTTAAGAGTCAAAATTCCTCGGATTCGGGATTAACCGGTGACTTGGGACACCATTATTATTCCCAAGTGGCGACTCTGATTAATCTCTAATGAAATCCCGGACCGATTGTCCTTAAATTGGAAAAACTCCTTCCCTTACGTTATTTTATCCGTCTCGGGTAATTGAGCGTCGGGGTATACCCTACAAGTGTATTTATACACCTTTTAAGTATGTGGGGTAGTAAAAAGGGAGGTGTGACAGCTCTGGCGACTCTGCTGGGGATCCAACCCTGAATTTCGATTTCGGGGTTTAAGAACTCGAGCTCCTTAGAACTGCCGTTCGCGTTTTTGTTTGACTTCATTATGAGATTTGAACAAAATGCTATGTGCTTTATCGCTTTGATATTATGTGGATTGTATATAAAACTGTGCCGAAAACCCTTCTCTCTTCTCCCCCGGGGATGTGCTTATTGGTTGAGACTCCCCTTTCTGTTAAATGTCACCTTAAATTAAGAAAACAGAGGCCGGATAAGTTACAAAGCCGATTGACTCCGCGGGTCACCGGTACGTAGGCCCCTCCTCGATTCGAGTTGTCCGCTCGGGTACACGGTCTAGCAATCTATGAAACCGTAAGATTTTGAACATAGGTCTAGGACGATTATTTGCATCATATTTGACTTAGGGGACTCAACACAGGGGGTTGGGTCCGTCTAGGACAGGTGACCCGGTATTGAAAAGACCGAGCATGCTATGTGTTGCATTTTATTGTCCTTGATCGTTATGCGGACTGGCGAAAATCCCGAGATTGGAAAAATTGTTGAAAAAGGAAAAAGAGAGAGAGGAAAATAATGATTTATAGAAAATAGGTACCCGGAAAATCTGAAAATTTGAAAAAATAGGTGGAGCATTTTTTGAAATAACTGGTCAAATAATCTGACCGAACTACGCAGGTTTGATTCTCGCCATTAGGTGAGATACGTAGGCAACCCTTAAACGGGTCCAACCACACTTTTAGAAAAAGACCAAAAAGATTTTCTTTTCAAATAATCGAGGTGATTGTTATTTTTGGAAATTGCCGAATGTTCCGAAAGGACGACGGAAGGCTGTTTTTGCAAAAATGGCCACTTCGAAAATCATTTTTCTTTTCTTTCCTTCAAAAATTGAAAACTTGCATTAAAAAAAGATTTTTTCCTTTTCTAAATAAAATCACCTTAATAAATGTGCAGGACGAGCACGATGATGAATGAACAATTTTCCCTAAATAAAATCCCTTTGGAGCTGAGATTATGGTGGCGGGACATGGGATCCGATGGTCAAGACTGGGTCAAAAAGTACTTGAAAGGCCTTACGGGGTTACTAGACATAGTTCCTCGAGGTGATGTGATTAGAGCGATGGTCTCATTTTGGGATTCGGCACACAACGTATTTCATTTTCCAGATTTTGAACTTACCCCAACTTTGGAGGAGATTGCCTTTTACATTGGGAAGACCGAGGTTCCGCTGAAAGGAAAATACCCGGTATCTCCGAGGACGGTGACAGTACATCGCTTCCTCGACTCTTTGAAAATTGCCCGGAATGTTCATAATGAAGATCCGGCCGACGGGTTTTGTTCTTTAAGCTTCATTTACAATAGGTTTGGACACGTTGGGGGTTTCAATGATCTTACCAACAAATTATGCTGTAAGTCCAACCGGGCGAAATGGGAAGAACACCGGAGGTTCGCATTTTTAGTGGCATTTCTCGGAGTTGTTGTATTCCCGAGGAAAGATGGACATATCAATATAAAAGTTGCCGGATAGTACAAGAAAACTGTACTCTGGCCCCGATGATTGTTGCGGACATCTACCGTGCACTGACTGCGTGCAAAGCAGGGGCTAGCTTCTTCGAAGGGTGTAACTTGATCTTGCAAGTCTGGCTAATCGAGCATCTATGTCGCCATCCTTCGTACTCAAGCTATGGTTCGGCCGAACGGACATGTTTGGAAGAATTCGGTACGAGGACAAAGGAAGTAAAGTTGCCAGAAGGAGTCCAAGGTTGGATTGTGTATCTTCGATCACTAACTGACGGTCAAATCGATTGGGCGTATGATTGGTTACCTCTTGACGAGGTGATATACATGCCAACGGAGGGATTGCTGTTTTTGATCATTGGTTTGAAGAGTATACAACCCTATGCCCCATACAGAGCCCTGCGACAATTGGGTCGATGTCAGATTATTCCAAGAGATGGGGATCTCAGTGTGCAAGTTGTGGAGATCGGTCCAGACGGGCAATTCCCGGAAGCAAAAATCCGGCAAATCTGGAACGAGTGCCAAAATTTGAAGATTGATACTTGTGTGCCGAATAGAGCAAAGGGAGAGATATCACATGGGTACTCCACGTGGTACCGACGAGGGGTTGAACACGAACGTCTTTCAAAGAGACCTCACTTGCAAGACCTAATAGAGCAATCCGAGGAAAATCTGAAATGGGCGGCCAAGGAAAAAGAATATAAGGCCAAAATCAGTCTGTTAGAAGATAAACTGAGAAATCTTCATTTCGAAAGTGGCTTGCAAGCGGCATCCGATGAAGTAGAAAAGAAACGGCTGAAGAAAGAAAATGATGTGTTGAAGGCTCAAATAGCTCAAATGAAAATTGCATCCGGAGACCCCAGTTCGTTCAGCCCGAGATGAAAAGCTAATTGAGATTCTCCGACGGAAAGTAAATGACTATAGCTTTGATTTAGACGTAGCTGAAAAAGAGTTAGTCAAGGCTCGGAAGCAAATGGACAAAGACGCCGAGGAAAGAGCCAAGTTGGTCCGGCAGCTACAGGGCAAGCATGATGTTGAAATAGCTCAGCTTAGAAAGAAAATGATCTCAGCCACAGTCAAGAGTAACAAGATTATCAAAGATCTTGAGGAAGAAAGAGAACACTGCTACACGACTATGGCTAGATTGGAATTGGAGCTGCAACAAGTGCGAAAGGACAACCAACACACCTTGGATGCTCGCGCTCAACAAATAAGCCGGCTATTGCAATAAAAAGGGGTCATCAGAGAAAAGATTGTTCACATCGCCCAATACATCACCCGGAAGACTCAGCTTTGTGAAGATATGTCTCGGAGGACTTTTGTATCTGCAGTGAAGTTTTTGTACAACAAGTCATGGCCGACCTGGATAGGCTTCAAAGGGGTTTAGCATATAGGCCCGCGGCAAGGCCGAACGATGCCTCGCGGGCACTAGGTGCATTAATGTACTCTTAGGTCATGCATCATCTTTTATTTTTCTTTTTAAAACATCACTTTGTAATCAATGTTTTGAATTATCAATGAGGAAACAAGTGTTATTACCAATTCTTTTGTTTTATGTCATTTTCCTTTGAATCCGCTAGGCAAATAAATAGGAACGTAATTATGAAAACGACAATGAAAAAAAAAAGAGAGAAAGAAAAAGCAAGAAAAGAAAAAAAGAGGAATGAAAAAAAAAAAGAGAGAAAAAAAAAGAGAGCAAGAAAAGAGAAAAAGCAAAAGAGAAAAGAAAAGAAAAGAAGAAAAGAAAGAAAGAAAACAAAAAAGCGGAAAAAGAAAAGATGATTGATCCAAGTGAGCAGTGGCCGGGATGATGCATAACGACTCGAGAAATGTATTTGCTTTTAAAGTCGTTGCATCTTATGCGCTAACAACTAACAAGTGTTGATGTTTGTGAGTCCAGATTTTCTAGGCAACTGGCATACTGGCTACCCACCCATACAACACCAGGTCCAAAAAGATGACAAAGGCTGTATCCCAGGAGATCGAGGCGACCATTGTAGACCCTGCTCACGAAGAAGAGATCGTGGATGTGGCGGGGATGAAAGAAGAAATGTACAAGTTAAGACAGCAGATGGCTGAAATGTACCAGGCTTGGTCAAGAGGTCAACCATTACCAGCCTACCCTGCTAACCCTGCATATGTCCCTCCAGCCAATCCTAACCCCGAGCCACCAACAATGAACTCATCCTCCACCTACCCCGACTACCCTCACTACTATGCTTCCACCTCTCAAATACCACCACCTTCAGCCAAGCAAACACCACCTCAGGTTCCACAAGTTGCTCCTGTATATGTGGCACCTCCGCCCGCTGTTATCCACAAATCCTCTAGCGAACCAATGTTTCATATCCAGGATTCTCACTACTACCCTCCGGAGCCTACTTTCAGACAACACGAGTCTCACGCTCCGATGATGGAAGCAAGTGCCGGGCAGGAAGAGATGGCTCGGAAAGTGAAGAGTCTTGAGAATGCTTTCCGCAATATGCAAGGACTGAGGGGGCAAGTAAGTGTAGCCTACAAAGACCTGTGTTTGTTCCCTGAGGTGCAGCTTCCTACGGGATTTAAGTTGCCAAAGTTCGACATGTACAAGCGGACATGGGGATCCGGTAGCTCATCTCAGAGGATACTGTAGCAAGATGAGAGGCGCGGGAGGTAGAGATGAATTGTTGATGGCGTACTTCGGCCAAAGTTTGAGTGGATCAGCTCTGGAATGGTACACCCGACAGGACCATACAAGGTGGTTCGTCTGGGATGACTTAGCACAAGCTTTCGCTAGTCACTTTCAGTACAATTTGGAGATCATACCCGACAGGTTATCCCTTACCAAGCTGGAGAAAAAGCCAGGAGAGAGCTTTAGAGAATACGGTTTTAGATGGAGGGAACAGGCCGCTAGAGTGGATCCACCAATGAAAGAAGGAGAGATGGTGGATTGTTTTCTGCAAGCTTTGGAGCCCACATACTACGGCCATCTAGTGTCAGCAATTGGAAAGAGTTTCAACGAAGTTGTGAAAATGGGAAGTTTTGTAGAAGAAGGTTTGAAGACAAACAAAATTATGAGTTTTTCGGCTATCAAAGCCACCAATCAAGCTATACAGAGTGGAAACGGAGGAGTGATGGGAAAGAAGAAGAAAGAAGAAGTAGAAACCATTGAAAGTAGGTCCTGGAGTCGCAACCCACATTATAACCCACCCAGACCCTATCGCCAACACCCACCAAGCCCAGCAACTCCATATAATCCACCACCACCATCTTACCCGCCAAACCCCTATAACACACCGAGCCCATATAACCTACCACCACCACCATACCCACCAACTGTACCACATTATCACCACCCTCAAGCCCAAGCTTACCCACCACCACCGCCCCACGTGTGGAGAGCTCAAGCTCCACACAATGTGTACCACACCCAGAACACATACCCAGCCCCTAAACCTTACCGAAACCAGAATAGACCCAGGCCGGACGCTGATTGGAGAAACAAAGCAAGAAAAACATTCACTCCTCTCGGAGAATCATATACCAGTCTTTACCACAGGTTGAAAGAATTGGGGATGTTGAGACCAATCGCACCAAAAGTTCCAAACCCACCCCCGAAAAATCTTGATTCTTCTGTCAGATGTGAATACTGTTCGGGAACATTGGGCCACGATACTGAGAAGTGTTGGCAATTAAAGAATGCCATTCAAGATCTTATCGATGAGAGGAAAATTGAAGTACAGGCTCCCGAAGCCCCAAACATTACCCAGAATCCATTGCCGAATCACCACGAAACGAATATGATAGAATTGGTGCAGGGTGATGGCAATCAAAAACCATCTCAGGCCGTCATGATGATAAAGTCGAGTGACAAGTTAGAAAAGGAAGTTGTGAAGGAGGAAGCAATTGTTGAGAGACCAAAACCAGTAGTGGTGGGAGGTTTAAAGGTGGTAGTTCCAGGTGCAAAGACGATCGTGACTGTGAAAGGAGCAAGTGCAGAGCCAGTAATCATAAAACCGGTAGTGCAAATGCCAGTGGTGAATACAAAGACTGTGCCTTGGAACTATAACAAGGTAGCAGTAGTTTACAAGGGAAAAGAGATTTCTGGTGAAATTAACGAAACGCATGGACTCACCCGATCTGGAAGGTGTTTTGCTCCAGAGGAACTGAGAAAGATGAAGACGGTAAGAGAAAGTCAATTGAAAAAGCCAGTGTCGGAGGAGGAAGCAGAAGAATTTCTTAAGAAAATGAAGTCACAAGAGTATTCAGTGGTTGAGCAGTTAAGAAAGACCCCGGCTCAAATTTCTTTGCTATCTTTGTTGATACATTCAGAAGAGCACCGGAAGGCTCTTATGAAGATTCTAAATGAGGCTCATGTTCCGGAGAAGATTTCAGTGTGTCACTTGGAGAAGATTACCAACAAAATTTTCGAATCTAACAGGATCACCTTCTCTGATAGGGAGCTGCCGGTGGAGGGAACTGAACACAATAAAGCATTGTACCTTACAGTAAAGAGTGAAGAGTCAGTCGTGACCAGGGTATTGATTGACAATGGATCGAGCGCGAATATTTGCCCGCTGTCAACTTTAGGGAAGCTGAACATTAGCCCGGATAGAATTCAGAGAAACAGTATCAATGTGAGAGGGTTTGACGGCAGAGGTAAAAACACGTTGGGAGATATCATTTTGGAAGTGACCATCGGTCCCGTTGATTTTACAATGGAGTTCCAGGTACTCGACATTGCCGTATCATATAACTTGCTGTTAGGTCGACCCTGGATTCATGCAGCCAAGGCAGTACCATCTTCTCTACACCAGATGGTCAAGTTTGAATGGGAACAACAAGAGATTGTTGTACACGGGGAGGAAAATGCTTGTAATGTGGTAGCACCTTTTGACGGTACTGATGGGGATAGAGGTCCTTGGGTCTACCAAGTGACGGATGCTGTTGTGGTGAATAGAGTTGCCGAAGGAGAAAAGTTACCAACCCCGATGATGGCACCAACTGCTGTGATGGTGGCCAGAGAAATGTTGAGAAACGGATTTGCACCGGGGAGGGGATTAGGCAAAACACTGCAGGGAGTCATTCAACCAGTTCAGCTTCCGGAGAATAAAGGTACATTCGGCTTAGGGTTCAAACCCACCTTTGTCGATATCCAAAGAGCCTCTAAAGCCAAGAAGAACTGGACCTTGCCCAAACCCATACCCAAATTATCCGACATCTTTATCAGGCCTGGTACAAAATATCAACCATCTGCTGCAGCAAAGTGCATTGAGACCCAACTTGATGAAGAAATGCTTGGTTTTAAGAAAATGCTTTGGGAGGTGAATACTATTGAAGCAGGAGAAGGCACGAGCAGAATGGACGTGCAATTTGTGGGGCCTGGAATCACATTAAACAATTGGGAAGCTACTCCTTTCCCTATCAGGAAGGAGTCTTGGTAGTTAGCTCAAAATTTCATCATTGCTTCCCCGAAAGATGTTATTTTATAGTTTCCCCATTCCCCTCATGAAAAGAAAAATCACCATGTATCCCGAACATTGTTCGTTTCTTTTATTAATGAAATGCAGTTTTTCCTTTTTTTCTTCACTTTTGCCTTATTTTTCTTTATTTTTCTTTTTGTACAGTTTTGCATGTGTTGATTCCAATGCCATGTCATGCGTGAAGGATTCTAGACCCAGCTCCGACAATCACGTTACTATACAAGAAATCGAGGAAGATAGTGAAATAGAATGTGAGGATGAGGAAGCCCTGGAGGAAATAAGTAAGGACATGAAACAATACGAGGAAAAACCCAAACCAAATCTAAGTGATACGGAATCTGTAAATTTGGGGAGCGAAGATGATGTCCGAGAAACAAAGATTAGTGTGCATTTGGAGGCACCCCTCAGGGATGAATTGATAAGGTTGTTGCATGAGTTTAAGGACATTTTTGCCTGGTCCTATGATGACATGCCCGGACTTAGCACTGATTTAGTGGTACACAAGTTGCCTATCTACTCTGAATGCCGGCCAGTAAAGCAAAAGTTGCGGAAATTCAAAACGGACATTAGTGTAAAGATAAAAGAAGAGGTGAATAAGCAGTTCGAGGCAAAGGTCATAAGAGTTACCAAATACCCCACCTGGTTGGCAAATGTTGTGCTGGTCCCGAAGAAAGACGGCAAAACCAGAGTGTGTGTAGACTATAGAGACCTCAACAAAGCCAGTCCGAAGGATGACTTCCCATTGCCAAACATCCACATATTGATCGACAATTGCGCCAAGCATGAAATCGGTTCGTTTGTGGACTGTTATGCAGGTTATCACCAGATCCTGATGGACGAAGAAGATGCTGAGAAAACTGCCTTCATTACACCTTGGGGAACGTATTGTTACAGAGTAATGCCGTTTGGATTGAAGAATGCCGGGGCAACTTACATGAGGGCAATGACCACAATGTTTCATGATATGATGCATCGAGAAATTGAAGTATATGTGGACGATGTCATCATAAAGTCCAGAAAACAACCTGATCATGTGAAAGATTTGAGGAAGTTTTTCCAAAGACTCCGGAGGTACAATCCAAAGCTCAATCCAGCGAAGTGTGCTTTTGGAGTACCTTCAGGGAAACTACTGGGGTTTATTGTGAGTCGGCGAGGTATTGAACTGGATCCATCGAAGATTAAGGCTATTCAAAGTCTACCTCCGCCGAAGAACAAGAAGGAGGTCATGAGCTTATTAGGAAGGTTGAATTACATTAGTCGGTTCATTGCTCGATTGACATCAACATGCGAGCCGATCTTCAAGTTGTTGAAGAAAGATGCAGCAGTTAAATGGACCGACGAGTGTCAGGAAGCCTTTGACAAGATCAAGGAATATTTGGCCAATCCTCCGGTGTTAGTACCTCCAGAACCAGGGCGACCTTTGATTTTGTATCTGACAGTGTTGGATAACTCTTTCGGTTGTGTACTGGGTCAACATGACGAGACAGGCAAGAAAGAACAAGCCATATATTACCTCAGCAAAAAGTTTACATCCTACGAGGTGAAGTATACCCAACTGGAAAGAACTTGTTGTGCATTGATTTGGGTAGCTCAGGAAGCTAAAGCATTATTTGTCAGCATACACCACGTACTTGATATCACGGCTGGATCCTCTGAAGTATATATTTCAGAAGCCTATGCCTACGGGAAGACTGGCCAAATGGCAGATTCTGCTCACAGAATTCGACATTGTCTATGTAACTCGTACGGCAATAAAGGCACAAGCCATTGCGGACCACTTAGCCGAGAATTCGGTGGATGATGAGTATGAACCATTGAAAACATACTTTCCGGATGAAGAGGCAATGCTTGTCGAAGAGATGGAGCAAGAGGAGAGGCCAGGATGGAAAATGTACTTTGACGGAGCTGTCAACAGCAGGGGCGTTGGTATCGGAGCGATACTCATTTCAAGTACGGGTCAACACTATCCCGTTACAGCTCAGCTTCGATTTTTCTGTACCAACAATATGGCCGAATATGAGGCATGCATCTTGGGATTAAGGATGGCAATTGACATGGGTATTCAAGAGATTTTGGTCATGGGTGACTCGGATCTCTTGGTACACCAAATTCAAGGGGAATGGGAGACATGAGATTTGAAATTGATACCATATCGGTATTGTTTGCACGAGTTGTCTCAAAGATTCCGGTCTATAGAGTTCAAGCACATCCCAAGAATGCACAATGAGATTGCGGATGCTTTGGCCACATTGTCCTCTATGTTGCATCATCCGGACAAGACATATATAGATCCGCTCCAGATCCAAGTCCGAGATCAGAATGCTTATTGCTTCGCTGTGGAAGAAGAGTCAGATGGAGAGCCGTGGTATCATGATATTAGAGAATACTTGAAAGGTGGCAAATACCCGGAGCAAGCCACTGGAGACCAGAAGAGAGCCATCAGGCGTCTAGCCAATGGATTTTTCCTCAGTGGAGGAGTGGTATACAAAAGAACACCAGATCTGGGTTTATTGCGATGTGTGGATGCACAACAAGCAGATGAAATTATGATTGAAGTACATGTTGGAGTATGCGGACCCCACATGAGCGGATATGTGTTAGCAAAGAAGATCTTGAGAGCTGGGTACTACTGGCTCACGATGGAGCGTGATTGTATCGGGTATGTAAAGAAATGCCATCAATGCCAGGTACATGGGGATCTGATCCACTCCCCGCCTTATGAGTTGCACACAATGTCAGCACCTTGGCCCTTTGTTGCTTAGGGCATGGATGTCATCGGCCCAATAGATCCAGCCGCTTCTAATGGGCACAGATTTATCCTAGTTGCAATTGATTATTTCACCAAGTGGGTCGAAGCTAAGACATTCAAGGCGGTGACGAAGAAAGCGGTAGTGGATTTTGTGCACGAGAATATCATATGCCGATTTGGAATCCCCAAAGTGATTATCACAGACAATGGAGCCAATTTAAACAGTCATCTCATGGCGGAAGTTTGTGAAAGGTTTAAGATCACGCACCGCAATTCCACACCTTACAGGCCAAAGGCGAATGGAGCGGTAGAAGCGGCTAACAAGAATATCAAGAAGATTCTCCGAAAAATGGTGGAGGGATCCAGGCAGTGGCATGAAAAGTTACCCTTTGCTCTCATGGGTTACCGCACGACGGTACGTACTTATCGGAACCACACCTTATACACTGGTGTACGAAACGGAGGCTGTTATACCCGCAGAAATAGAAATACCGTCATTACGAATTATAGCCGAATCTGAGATAGATGACGATGAATGGGTAAAGGCCATGTTAGAACAGTTGAATTTGATTGATGAGAAGAGATTGGCCGCAGTCTGCCATGGGCAGTTGTATCAGCAAAGAATGGCTAGAGCATATAATAAGAAGGTACGACCTAGAAAGTTTGAAGTCGGACAACTGGTATTGAGGCGTATCTTACCACATTGGGTAGAGGCAAAAGGCAAGTTTGCGCCGAATTGGCAGGGACCGTTCGTGGTATCACGGGTGTTGTCCAATGGAGCATTATATTAAACTGATGTTGAAGGAAAGTGCGTAGAGACTGCTATCAATTCAGATGCGGTCAAGAGATATTATGTATGATTCCTTTTCAATTGTATGTTTTGTATTTTGTTGTGATTTTGGAATTGAAATGACGAAGGAATTTTATTCTCTATCCAAACACTTTATCCATTGATAACCCCTTTGAGCCTTAATGAATGCATTCTTTCATATCCTTCTCTCAAAATCGCTCTAGTACAATAAGATCGAAAATGCCAGAATGAAAAATGAATTGATAGAAAAATGAAAAAAAAAATGAAAAAAAATGAAAAAAAATTGAAAAAAAAAGAGAGAAAAAGACAAAAATCGGGAAAAAGTCAAAAAGAAATCCATCTAACTTATAAAGTTGGACGAACTACGTCTGACTTGATCCCGAAAGGGTACGTAGGCAGCCTCTCTGAGGTTCAGTCACAATAAAGAAAAAATCCAAAAATTTCCCACATATTGAAACTGGGGCAGAAGTTATGTTTAATAATTCCGAGAGTTGTAAATATTTTTAACCCTCGTTGAAATTTTGAGCCTTTATATCTTTCTTTCTTAACCAGTCCAAAAGCCACGTTACAGTCCAAAGAAAGACCTTCTGATCAATTTTGAAATGATAACAAATACAACGAAGGAAGAGCGAAACATCGGACAATACCCGTGGTAAGAAAACAAAATACAAAAGGGAAAAATGAGAAAAAATGAGAAAAAATGAGAGAGTCTCATCGGTGAAAACCTTAGCCGGCACTGTGAGGCGATTGTGAGGTTGAGAGAAATAAAATGAGAGAGTCTCATCAGTGAAAACCTTAATCGGCACTGTGAGATGATCGTGAGGTCGAGAGAATAAATGAGAGAGTCTTATTGGTGAAAACCTTTCGAGGCACGTAAGGCGATCGTGAGGACTATCAAAAAGAGAAAAGGCAACAAAAAGAGTATCGGTTTTGGGTCAAAGGCAATTCAGAGTCAGAATAATGATTGGAACGAACTGGGTCAGAGTTTAAATACATGGCATGGTCAGCGGAATCAGCCAGCAAATACCCAGATAAGTTCTGTCATCTCTCCAAAATACCCTTACCTTTTTTTCATTTTTCTGCATTTCATTGTTTACCTTTTTGAGAGCTAACTACCGGCTCCCGATAACGTAAGTTGGGACAACATTGGATCAGAAAGGATAGAAGATTGGGGAAAAGGAATAAAGAAGCTTGGCAAACATGGCCAAAGAAAAGAAAACAAAACAAAAATGGAGAAATGAGAAAATACAAAAAGAGTTTGCATGGGACAAGCAGTTAGAAGTCATGCAACATCAAAAAAGCAAAAACAAAGGAAGCAATAAGAAGCGGGGACGGCAGATGCCAGTTGCCAGCAGTTTATATCTAATAAATTTTGTTTCATGCAGGAACAAATTGTCACTAATCACTTTAAAGTGAATGTGACCAATGTGGAAAATTTAAAATATCAAAAAGAGAAAGTCTGCCGAATAAGTGGAGAAATTCACAGGCAAGAGATAAGTTGGTAAAAAGAAAATACCAAAAAGAGGAAGGTAACATCTTTTAAAAGACACTCCCCAGTCCTCAGGCTGAGGGAATATTTTCTGCATCGCATTGCACGTTTACTTTATGTTAGGTGCCCACCTTCAATACGGGAATATTTTCGCATCGCATTGCACGTTTAATTTACGTTGGCGCCCACCTTCAAATACGGGAATATTTTCGCATCGCATTGCACGTTTAAATTCGTTAGGCGCCCGCCTTCAAATACGGGAATATTTTACGCATCGCATTGCACGTTTAATTTACGTTAGGCGCCCACGCTTCAAATACGGGAATATTTTACGCATTCACATTGCACGTTTAAGTTCCTGGTAGGCGCCCGCCTTCGAATACGGGAATATTTTACGCATCGCATTGCAAGTTTAATTTACGTTAGGCGCCCACCTTCGAATACGGGAATATTTTACGCATCGCATTGCACGTTTAATTTACGTTAGGCGCCCACCTTCAAATACGGGAATATCTTACGCATTCGCATTGCACGTTTAAATTACGTTAGGCGCCCGCCTCAAATACGGGAATATTTTACGCATCGCATTGCACGTTTAATTTACGTTAGGCGCCCACGCTTCAAATACGGGAATATTTTCGCATCGCATTGCACGTTTAATTTACGTTAGGCGCCCACCTTCAAATACGGGAATATTTTCGCATTCGCATTGCACGTTTAAATTACGTTAGGCGCCCACCTCGAATACGAGAATATTTTACGCATTCGCATTGCACGTTTAAATTCTGTTAGGCGCCCACCTTCTAATACGGGAATATTTTTCGCATCGCATTGCACGTTTAATTTCTGTTAGGCGCCCACCTTCAAATACGGGAATATTTTTTGCACATCATGGTTTATACAATTAAAAGCCCACACTGGGGCAGAGAAAAAAAAAAAAAGGGGTAGTTTGTTATTTTGTTTTGAGCAGGTTCAACTCGAGATCAAGAAAAACAAGAAAATCAACAAAAAAGAGAGTCAACAAGAAAAGAAAAATCAACAAAAAGAGAGTCAGCATCGAAGAAAATCAACAAAAAAGGAAGATTCTGCATCATCGGAAAGGGAAGAAGAGCAAAAGCTAGATTAGGAACAATTGTGATTGTAGGATCTTAGCTTAGAATAGCTTCTTCATTTTACATTCCCCCCCCCGGTGTAATAAGGAGTAAGTCAGCAGGTCTCAACAGTGTCAATGCAACAGTGAGTCTGGTAGTTTTTAAAACTGCCAGACCTTCCCGAACTACACTGACTTGATTCCTGTTTAGCCCAGGATATGTAGGCAACCTCTAAAGCAGGGTGCGGTCAAAAGGTTTTCAAAAAATGCTTTCACGGAATATGCCGATGTGCAAAATCTCTCATTACTGCTCACTTGTCTTTGCACTGAAACTCTTCGTGTTCCCGAGCAAAGAGGGGCAGCTGTGAGCACGTGATTTTTGCACCGAGCAAATAATTCCAAAATTAAAATAAATATGTTTTTGAGTGCAATTACTTGATTTGTTTGGAATTAGCTATACTTGTGAGTTTGAATAAGTAGAAATTAGAAAAAAAAATCAAAAAAATAGTAGTAATTAATTTGTTAGTTTGGTTAATTAGAAAATTAGCAAAATAGTTTAAATAGGAGAAAATAAAAAAATAAAAAATAGCAGAAAAATTGCCAAAAAATATTAGATAATTAGAGTAAGTAGGAAACTAGGTTTTATAATTTTCCATAAAAGAATAAAAAAAAAAGTATAAAAGAAAATACATAAAAAATAATTAAAAAACCAGAAAATACAAAAATACATAGGACTAATGAAATTGGGCCGTTTTAATTGAAATTAGTGGCCCAGTCTGTTAAGCCCAAGATTTTGGCCCGCCTGATCACACAGAGATGCAATCCCAGCCGTTCGTGTGCTTAATCCTACGGCGGAGATAAAAGGGCGAATCAATTAGTTAATTAAAATAGGTAGTTTTAATCTCAACCGACCGTTTAAGTTGATCTGACGATTGAGAGCCTGGGTCTTGTTTGTAACGATACGGCGTCGTTTTAGTAACGCTAACGACAGCCGTTGATCTTTATCTATCGGACGGCCTAGATTACATGGGACATTCCGCCTATAAAAGGCTTGTGTCCGAACGGCCGTCTCATTTTGGCCAAATGCATAACCCTAGCCGCCCCTCACCCCTCTCTTCTCTCTCGTCTTCATCACGTCAAACCCTAGTTGGCCATGGCGGCCACCACCCTCTACGGTGGTCGCCGGCCCTTCTAATCCCCTCCTATCATCTTTTCTTCTTCTGTTTCTTCTTCTCCATCAGAACCCCAAGAACAAACCCTTTCTTTTGAAATTCCGGTCACCGGAACTTCACCGGTGACCACCAAACAATGAAGACGTCCTCCAAACCAATGTCGTTCGAACCCCCTTCCCACGATCTACCCAACCATATAAGTCACCACCGTCGAATCAGCCTGGAACGTCTCGAATATCCAAAAAGATGTCGCCGGAAACCTAACTCCGGCGACTCGGAACTTCAACCCTAATAAAGACCTTACCTTCTACCCTTCCCAAACACCCCTCTGCAACCAAAAAGCCTTAAAAGACTTCATCTTGAAGTCTGAAAGAAGAACCAGAAAGAAAAAGAGAAAAAAAAAAAGAAAAAAGAGAAAACAAGGAATACATCTGGAAGTTTGAAGGAGAATAAGGAAAGAAAACAAAGAGAATAAAGAATAGAGGTCCGAGAGAGAGTGTGAAAGGGGAAAGAAATAGGAAAGCTTGGGGGACAGATGATAATAGGTGAATTTGACTATATTAATGCCGTAAATAATCATGCTTTATTGTTGTTTTGATATTGTTTATGATGACAAAATGCTTTTATTAGTGTTCTTAGTGTGTTATAGGTACACTTGAGCTAATGAAGACTAAAAGAGCAAGTTTTGGAGTCAAAAGATGGTGAAAAAAGGCCAAAAAGTGGTACAAGTCAAGAACTTATGTTGAAAGTAGCCGGAAAGGTGCGATTCCGAGTTATATGGATGTTATGGAATGAATTTAAGTGATTTGGAGCTTTGAAGTCTGAGTAAAAGCTCAAGGAATTAAGTCGGGATCGAGTTCGGGGGTCAAATTTGATAAGTGTAGAACAAGCGAAGAATGGATGAGGCATATTGTGCACTGTTTAGTAAATTGGACATAACGTTTTTCTCAGATCTCCAATTTGGCTCAATAATATATGGTTGAAAAGATAATTCAAAGGGCTACAACTTTCATGTTTTGCGTTTTTCCAAATGCGCAACGGAACAGGGTGAAAAACCGCGGTTTCTCCGCGACCGCGGATGAACCGCGGAAAAACTGGCTCTCTGAAGTTTTACTGTTCGCGGTCCGTCCGCGGCCGCGAACGAACCCCGGAAGTCACCGCTGCAGCAAATCCCAATTGGACTCAAACTTAGTTTTTAAGCCCTAAAACCTCTATATAAACTCCTAGTTTGCCCCATAGAGGCATGTACTTTATTTCTTCAATACTTTTGCAAGGTTTTAGTAGGAGAGATTCCTCTCAAACTCTGTCTTTATTTTTATATCAAGTAATTCTTTATGATTTCAATTATTATCTTTGTTTCTTCAAGCATGAGTAGCTAAATTCTTTTCTAAGGTTTTGATGGAACTTATTGATAGATGAACTTATCGTTTATGTGATTACAAATTGTGACTTAGATTTCTATTTGTTCAACTTCATTCTTATTGTAGTTAATTGGTAGACGTCCCGATTAGCGGTGCCTATTTAGTGTGCATAACTTGGAAAAGAGTGCATATTTAGGTTTATTGTTGAACAACACCACACCTAGGTTATTAGAGGAATCTATAATTTTAGGCGTAAAGACGGGGTTAGGAATAACGAAGTCTTGGGTGCAATCTAAAGTGAACTATTCAAATTAAAGCTAGCTAGGGTAGCTCGGGAGAGTGCACTAGTAAATTATTGTAATTGCTCGGGAGAGGGTTACGATACACATAGCGTTCATGATTGATAGAATATATTAACAATTTGTATGAGCATAACGATAAGGGATTCCATCGATAGGGAAAATCAACACCTTAGTCTTTCTCTATATTATTTCATTCAACATTCAATTCTTTATTTTAAAGCATTCTTTAATTCTTGCAAAGTAGTTGTTCGAATCCACACATATATATATTCAAAGTTTGGGAACTTGATTCGGAAGTACTTTTGGGGTTGTGAAAGTTGCAATTGGTAGGTTAATTCTCTGTGGGATCGATCTTGGACTTATTAAACCAAGTTATATTGACTATGACCGTTGCTTGGACGTGAATCAACAGACCCCGCCAAGCTAAGTACTTTTTACCTGTCTCTGCTTTTTAGTTTTATTTTGTTTGCATGTTTCTTGTTTCTGTTTCCCATTTGTTTGTTTTGTTTTTGATATCTTGTGCTTCATTCGTTAGTTTAGGGTTCTTTCCTGTTTGTTCTCTATATCTTGTGCTGGTTTGTTTGTCTCCTTGGCTCAAAGAACGTGTTAGCACTAGGGTTTTTAATCGCCTTGTTTTTCCTGTCTTGATCTGATTCTTATGTTCTGGCTATTATGATTTTCTTTTCCTGAGTCTATCTTTCCTTCGTTCTTTTGACTTGTGATTTCTTATTTTAAGTAGCATGACTTATGTCGCTCTTCATGACTTCATATAGTAGTTCTCTTCGTTATTTGTTAGCATTAGGCCTCTGTTTCTTGTTGATATTAGATAACCTCTGGTAATTTGGGTGATTCTTGTCCTTTGTTTATTCTTGTGATTAGTCTTAGGGTTAGGTTTGGCTGTTATTCTCATGCATGAGTCTATTCTGCTTAGCTTTACCCATTCTATCTGTTTAGCATAATTTTAGGGTCAATAGTTAAGAATAATTTCTGATTACCTTGCTTATGATTACCTTGTTAAAGTCCACTGTGTCTATGTCCAGTTGAACCATGTTAGCTATTTTGTAAAGACTTAGCATCAATGAGTCTAGGACCATGAACTTTAAGTACTCTGGGTCTTTTAATGGATCATCTAGCATAAATTGATTGTGACTATGCCTGGTTGATGTTAATTGACATGTTGCTACATGAATTTAAATTAGGTGATTTGATTAGTTAAGGTTCAACATTATCAATCTTCTTTTCTGAATTTTAATTGGTTAATGAACCACATTTGATTTCATGTGGTTGTATGTGCAATTGTATGTTGAAATGGCTAAGTTTGCAATAGTTTTATGTTAAGTAGTATCACTGTTAATGCTTATTATGCTTAGATGAATTGGTTATAGCTGCTAGTGTTAGGATCCATGAAAATGGCTAGTTTTTAAATAGGATAAAACTGAAACCCACAAAAATTAGGCTATAAGTTAAATAATTGGCTTAAGAATGGTTAACCTTGCAAAGGGTTGACCTATTCTATAAAGCCCTAACACACAGTCCACTTTTAAAAGTGGCTGGTTGTGCAAAAGGGGCTATGTCTGCAAATGCAGACTAGCCCAGGCTCTCTTTAGAGCCCTGAGCATAAAATGGCCAAACCTGCAAATGGTTTTGGGCCCAAATGTTCGGTGATTGGCTTTAATAGCCAAAGCTAAGTCTCAACTTGAGACTGGCTAGATTTTAAAGAGTTCTTTTAATAACAAAGCAGGCTATGCCTGCAATTAGCTTAAAATTGTAATAACTTAGTTTTAATTAACTGGAATTATTTAAAAGTGGCTAGAATTGAAATGGTTTCTTAAAATAGAACTGGTCAGCCCTCAAATACTAATGCCAGGGCTGGCCATTAGTTAAATAGGTGCAAAACAAGCTGAAAATTGACCTAGGTAGGCTAGTAAATCAGCAGTGCCTTTAGGGGGATAATTGGGTATTTAAAAGGTGAATTAGTAAATAGTTAGAACTTGAGAGGGTAATGGAGTCATTCATGCCCCTGATTTCTGCAATTTTGCAGAGATTTAAGGGTATAATGGTCTCCTAAAAATGGGAAATCTGTAAAAATCTTTAACCCATAAGGATACATTGGTAAAAGGCCCTAAAAAGAATCTTTTAGAACCTTCCAGCACATGCTGGAAGGGTTTTTCATAACTGAAATGGGGCCTAAGTGTAAGTTTAATAATTTTAGGAGGGGGAGAAATGGGATTAATCCCATACTTTCTCCCCAAGTCATCAGCCCTTAGCTTCAACTATAAATACCTCTAAAAAGGGGCTGAAAAGGGGGGTTCGAACAGAGAGAAATCTGAAAACATACCTAAGCTGAAATTCACACAAAAGCATTGAGAGATAAAAATAGCAATAGAGTAATAGGATTTCCTGGAATTTTCGAGTTAGAATTTGTTGGTTTTTTATTGGTTTTGCTGGGTTCTCCTGCTCGGATTTTGCTGGGTTTCCTGCTTTGCTGATTGTTGTTTGGTCTCAGTCATTTGGCATTCAAATCTTCCTGTTGCATTGCTCTGAGTTGATTGCTGTTACTTACTTGCTTATCCCTAGAACTCATCGGTTTTATTGGCTTTGATTCAAGTACATTACTCTTACACTTGAAGATGTAATGCTGGTTTAATTGAAATAGAAATGGAGCTTCAGATTCTGCTTTGCTGTTGAGTAGTATAGTTTAATTTCATTTTCAACTTGTAGTGAAGAATGTAGTAGTATGAAAACAAAAAAAACAAAAATGCTGTAATAGTTAGCATATTAGCAGTAGCATAGTAGTAGTAGTATAGTGTAGGTGGTTTACCACTTAGTTTAATTAGGTAAAGGCCCTAAAACATAAGCTAATTCATAATACCTGCAAGACAAATAAACACTAGTTCACATTAATTTCGCAAAAAACATGACCGTATAGTTAATCACATCTTCACTGATCTGCGTTTAGGTAATAATAAGTGTTGAAAGAGAAAGTGTCAGGTCAAGCCATGGGTTAATAATCTGGTAATAAGTCATGAAAAATCATTAGTGTAAGCATGCATAGGTATCTGATTCATTCATCCATAAGTATCTGAAATGGAACAATGGGATCATTAGATTGCATACTTGTCGCCTACATAATCTTAAGAGTCAAAGAAAACAATATCACAGCATGCTATAGAAAGGAAGAACTGGGGATAATACTAAGTATAAGTTGCAATTGAAATTGGTACTGTAATTACACGAGTGTAGTTAATTAGTAAGTTCATATTTATAGTTAGTTAGTTTAATCATTTTTCTAAGTTTTCTTATGTAATCAGACTTCTTAGAATTGGTATTAACCTTGAACCAGCAATTAATGGTATGATTTTCTTAGCTGTAAAATGATAGTGATTTATAGTTTCATCAAGCCTGTATAGAAGACCACTGATTCAGAATTGTTATTTTATGCACATCTGATATAAATAAAATGCTTGTGAATTTCTTGTTGATCAAAAACGTGCATCTTTGTTTTCAATATAATTCCATTTTTTGTCTGGGCTTAATTCTAGGCGTGAGCCCAAACTATGATAAGTAGCCAATTGGCTAATGACCCTAAAAATCTGGGCCTTCAAGGCCTGAATTGATGTAATATGAGTATAAAGCTTCAATGAGAACCAGGCCCAATAACAAAAATTCGACGGGCCTGGATGATTAAAACCGGCTAAGGTAAAAACAATATGTAGCAAACGTAGTTGAACCAAAAATAGGATCGAACTTTAAAATTAAATTGGGATGAGCCTCGTCCGTTAAACAAGCGGGGCCCCCATTTAGTGATGATATAACAACAATAGATCGGGGAAAGCTAAATAGCAAATTCCATAGCTTCTCCCAAAATATTTAAAAAGCCGATAGACGTTATTTTAGGGCACGGTTTTAATATACCTTCCTATGAACGAGTGTGCACTTGGTGCGACTCAAATCCAAATCTCGGTAAAGCTGAAATACACCAAAAGTCATAGGCGTACTGGTTGCGGTATGACTCGAGGCGTGTTTTCGCGATACCGCAAATTCCTAAAAATAATATTTAACGTAAAAAGCACATTATGTTGTTAAAACTTATAATTGAGTCAAACAAAAGTCAAGAACGACAGTGGAGCGACCGTGCTAAAACCACGGAATCCGGGAGTGCCTAACACCTTCTCCCGGGTTAACAGAGTTCCTTATCCGGATCTCTGCTTCGCAGACATTTTTAAGAGTCAAAATTCCTCGGATTCGGGATTAACCGGTGACTTGGGACACCATTGTCATTCCCAAGTGGCGACTATGATTAATCTCTAATAAAATCCCGAACCGATTATCCTTAAATTGGAAAAACTCCTTCCCTTACGTTATTTTATCCGTCTCGGGTAATTGAGCGTCGGGGTATACCCTACAAGTGTATTTATACGCTCTTAAGTATGTGGGTTAGTAAAAAGGGAGGTGTGACAGCCGTATCAGAGGCCGTGGTAGGGGTAGAGCTCAGCCCCAGGCAGCTACTCCAGAGGTGGAGCCTCGTATTGAGATTGACGAGGAGGTTCCGGTTCCAGCAGCTCCAGTGGGCCCAGCTCAGGTCCCAGGAGAGGCTTTATTTACCCCGGATCTCCGGGATGCTTTGGTCAGAATAGCGGGATTTATGGACAGCATTGCCAGAGCGGGTTTATTATCAGTTGCCCCAGCCACTTCTCAGGCTGGAGGAGGTGCCCAGACTCCTATTGCTCGTACTCCGGAGCCAGTAGTTCCTCAGCCTCAGGCACCAGTGGTTCAGCCAGCTGTGGCCACTCAGTCGAGTACCACGGCTCATGCCGGAGATGGAGCGGCCATGACTTCTGATTCCTTATGGAGACTTGATCGGTTCTCCAAGCTGTTTACCACTACATTCAGTGGAGCCGCATCAGAGGATCCTCAGGACTTCTTATTCAGTTGCCATGAGATTCTCAAGACTATGGGAATCGTGGAGACAAACGGAGTTGATTTCTGTACCTTCAGACTTGCAGGATCCGCCAAGACTTGGTGGAGAGATTATTGCTTGACTCGACCAGCAGGGTCCCCAGCTTTATCATGGGACGAGTTTGCGGAACTATTTATGGAGAAGTTTCTCCCTGCTACTCAGCGGGATGTACTTCGGAGGCAGTTTGAGCGCCTCCGTCAGGGCACTATGACAGTTACACAGTATGAGACGAGATTTGTCGATTTGGCTCGTCATGCAGTGGTGATACTTCCCACGGAGCGGGAGAGGGTCCGCAGGTTTATAGATGGGCTTAATCAGCCGATTAGACTCCAGATGGCTATGGGCGTGGGGAGTGACATATCATTTCAGGAGGCAGCCAATGCAGCACGCAGAGTTGAGATGGCTCTTGCTAGGGGAGGCGGTTATTCTTCAGATAAGAGGCCTCGTCATTCAGGCAGGTTTGGTGGTTCTTCCTCTGGTAGCAGAGAATCCTTTGATAGAGGCCGGTCCTCCAGGCCTTTTCATTCCGCCCTTCAGGCTTCACAGGGTGGATCCGGTGATCGTGGTTCTCGGGGGCATTATTCAGACCAGTCTCCTATTAATGCTCAGCCTCTTCAGAGTGTTCGTAGAGGCCATTCGGGTCGTCAGGGCCAGCAGCCCTATCGGCCTAAGAGTTGCTACGGTTGTGGTGACCCGGGTCATTTTATCGAGAATTGCCCTATAGCGGCGGGCAACTCTCGGCGGCGAGGTCCTCGTCCCATGATTCGAGCCCCGGTCGACCCTCGGCCGCCGCTAGAGGCTGAGGCGGGGGTAGAGGTTATAGAGGTGGAGGTCGAGACCGTAGAGGTGGAGACGGTCCAGCGAGAGGTAGAGGTCAGCCAGGTTGATGGTCGTCCCAGAGACGCAGCTCGGAGGGGAGGTGCGGATCCCCGATTCTATGCTTTACCGACCGAGGCCGAGGCGAGAGGCATCGGATGCTGTGATTACGAGTACTATTCTTGTGTGTGGCGAGGTGCTTCGGTATTATTTGACCACTGGATCTACATATTCTTATGTGTCTTCCTACTTCGCACCGTATTTGGTTGTGCCCGGCTATGCTCTGGATATTCCAGTTTATGTGGCTACACCAGTGGGTGACTCCATTGTAGTCGATCGGGTGCGTCGTTCGTGCGTAGTTATATTTGGGGGTCTTGAGACCCGTGTTGATCTGTTGCTCTTGGATATGGTAGATTTTGATGTCATATTAGGGATGGACTGGTTGTCCCCATACCATGCTATTCTTGATTGTCATGCTAAGACGGTGACCTTAGCCTTGCCAGAATCACCCCGACTAGAGTGGAAAGGTACCTCAAGCCACTCCGTTCGCACTGTTATTTCCTATGTTAAGGCTCGACGCATGGTCGAGAAGGGGTGTCTAGCTTATTTGGCTTATGTTCGTGATTCCAGCGCAGAAGTTCCTTCCATTGAGTCAGTCCCTATTGCACGGGAGTTTCCGGAGGTTTTTCCTTCAGACCTGTCGGGCATGCCACCCGACAGGGATATTGATTTCTGTATTGATTTGGCACCGAGCACTCGGCCCATCTCTATTCCACCCTATCGTATGGCCCCGCCGGAACTAAAAGAGTTGAAAGATCAGTTGCAGGACCTTGAGAAGGGCTTTATCAGGCCCAGTGTTTCCCCCTGGGGAGCACCTGTATTATTTGTGAAGAAGAAGGATGGCTCGATGCGGATGTGTATTGATTACCGGCAGTTAAACAAGGTGACTATCAAAAATAAATATCCACTGCCGAGGATTGATGATTTGTTTGACCGGCTCCAGGGAGCGAGGGTATTCTCTAAGATAGACTTGAGGTCAGGCTACCATCAGCTGAAGATCAGGGCGGCTGACATTCCTAAGACGGCCTTTCGCTCTAGATATGGGCATTATGAGTTCTTGGTCATGTCCTTCGGGTTGACCAATGCCCCAGCAGCATTCATGGAGTTGATGAATCGGGTATTCGGGCCTTACTTAGATCTGTTCGTGATAGTCTTCATAGATGACATCCTGGTGTACTCCCGCAGCCAGGAAGAGCACGAGCAGCACCTCAGAGTGGTTCTTCAGACTCTGAAAGATAACCGGCTATATGCCAAATTTTCTAAATGTGAGTTCTGGCTGAGTTCGGTAGCATTTCCGGGTCACATTGTATCAGTGGAAGGTATTCAGGTAGACCCAAAGAAGATTGAGGCAGTCCAGAATTGGCCTCGACCAGCTTCAGTGACTGAGATCCGGAGTTTCTTGGGATTAGCAGGTTACTACCGTCGTTTTATAGAAGGGTTTTCTTCTATTGCAGCCCCGATAACCAGGTTGACCTAGAAGGGTGTCCAGTTTCAGTGGTCAAAGGAGTGTGAGGCGAGCTTTCGGAAGCTCAAGACAGCCTTGACCACCGCACCAGTGTTGATACTACCTACAGGTACAGGGCCTTATACAGTTTATTGTAACGCATCTCGTATAGGGCTTGGAGCGGTATTGATGCAGGATGGTAAGGTTATCGCTTATGCTTCGAGGCAGTTAAAAATACATGAGAAGAATTATCCAGTTCATGATCTTGAGTTAGCAGCAGTGGTTCATGCCTTAAAGATCTGGAGGCATTATCTATGTGGTGTGACATGTGAGGTGTACACTGATCACAAAAGCCTACAGTACTTGTTCAAGCAGAAGGAGTTAAATCTACGACAGCGGAGATTGTTAGAGTTGCTAAAAGACAATGATGTTACCATCTTATATCACCCAGGTAAGGCCAATGTGGTGGCCGATGCATTGAGTAGAAAGTATGCCAACATGGGTAGTCTTGCATATATTCCGGTCAATCAGAGACCATTAGCTCTAGATGTCCAGGCCTTAGCCAACCGGTTCGTGAGATTAGACATTTCTGAGCCTAGCAGAGTGTTAGCCTGCACGGTCGCTCGTTCTTCTTTATTAGAGCGTATCCGTGAGGGGCAATTTGATGATCCTCATTTGCGTGAGTTGAGAGATACAGTACAGCGGGGAGGTGCCACACAGGTAAATCTAGATGATGATGGGGTATTGAAATTGCAGGGTCGAGTTTGTGTGCCCAATGTTGAAGGGATTCGAGAGTTGATCTTAGCGGAGGCCCACAGTTCGCGGTATTCTATTCACCCGGGTGCCGCGAAGATGTACCGGGACTTACGGCAGCACTATTGGTGGCGCAGGATGAAGAAAGATATCGTTGCGTATGTCGCTCGGTGTCTAAATTGTCAGCAGGTGAAATATGAGCACCAGAGACCTGGTGGTGTATTCCAAAGGATTGAAATTCCCGAGTGGAAATGGGAGCGGATCACTATGGACTTCGTTACTGGACTTCCTTTGACTCGGAGGAAATTTGATGCTATTTGGGTCATTGTTGATAGGCTGACCAAATCAGCACACTTTATTCCAGTATCTGTCTCCTACTCGTCGGAGAGGTTAGCAGAGGTTTACATTAGGGAGATTGTTCGTCTCCGTGGGGTGCCAGTATCTATTATCTCTGATCGGGGAACGCAGTTTACCTCGCGGTTCTGGAGAGCGGTCCAGCAGGAGTTAGGCACCCAGGTTCAGTTGAGTACAGCATTTCATCCTCGGACGGATGGCCAGTCCGAGAGGACTATTCAGATTCTAGAGGACATGCTTCGAGCCTGTGTTATTGATTTCGGAGGCTCGTGGGACCAGTTTCTGCCATTAGCAGAGTTCGCCTACAATAACAGCTACCAGTCTAGCATCCAGATGGCCCCGTATGAGGCATTGTATGGTAGGCGATGTCGATCACCAGTTGGATGGTTTGAACGGGAGAGACTCGGTTGTTGGGTACAGACTTAGTTCACGAGGCCTTGAATAAGGTCAAGACTATTTAGGAGAGATTGCGTTCAGCTAAGTCCAGGCAGAAGACTTATGCGGACCGTAAGGTTCGAGATGTAGATTTCATGGTTGGTGAACGAGTATTGCTCCGAGTGTCGCCTATGAAGGGCGTGATGAGGTTCGGGAAGAAGAGCAAGCTCGGCCCTAGGTATATTGGTCCATTTGAGATTCTAGACCGAGTGGGAGGGAGTGGCTTACAGATTAGCTTTGCCGCCTAGCTTATCAGCCGTGCATCGAGTTTTTCATGTATCTATGCTACGGAGATACCACGGCGATCCCACACATGTGTTAGACTTCAGTACTGTCCAATTGGATAAAGATCTATCCTATAAGGAGGAGCCGGTAGCTATTCCAGATCGGCAGGTTCGATAGTTGAGGTCGAAGAATTTTCCTTCTGTGCGAGTTTAGTGGAGGGGACAGCTTCCTGAGGCATCGACCTAGGAGTCCGAATCTGACATGCCGAGCCAATATCCTCATTTATTCCATGACTCGAGTACTTCTTTCTTTTGTCCGTTCGAGGACGAACGGTTGTTTTAGAGGTGGAGAATGTGACGACCCAAAGGGTCATCACTTGTTTTCTTAATCATTTCGAGCTTTTAAGGTCCTTGAAAACCTCATTTATAGTTGCCTCGATTTGCGTACACAGTCCGGGCACAAAGCTGGAAAATAGTTATGTTGAAATATGTGAAATATGTGAAAAAGTTGAAGAATTTTGATATTAATATTGATATGGTTGACTTTGGTCAACCTTTTTGGTAAACGGACCCGGATCCGTGATTTGACTGCTTCAGAAAATCCGTAGAAAAATATGGAACTTGGGCATATGGCCGGAATTGAAATCCGAGGTCTAGAACCCCGGTAAAAGAATTTTTGTGTTAAATTGTTTTCTGAAAATGTTTAAGGAAAATGAAACTGAATTTTGATTAAAAAGTACTGGTATCGGGCTCGTATTTTGGTTCCGACGCCGGTACAGGTCATATATATTGGTTAAGCGCTTCCTGTAAAGTTTGGTTGAAAACGGACGTCGTTTGACGTGTTTCGGCCTTAAATTGGAAAGTTTGGAAATTATGGAATTTTAAAGAATTCTTGAGTTTTAAGGCTCAATTAATTGATTTTGATGTTATTTTAGCGATTTGATCGCGCGAGCAAGTTCGTATGATGCTTTTGAGTTAGTGTACATAAATGGTTTGGAGCCCCGAGGGCTCGGGAGTGTTTCGGAGGTGGTTCGGGGTGTTTTTGGACTTAGAAAACTGGCAGATTTTCTGCAATTTTTACACAGACATTTTACTCTACGCGATCGCGACCTTGTACACGCGATCGGACTGCCTTGTTACTCAACGCGATCGCAGCTGTCTGCACGCGATCGCGAAGCTTTCCGTCCTTCTTCAACGCAATCTCAGCCGTCTGCACGCGATCGCGTAGCTTTCCGTTTTCCCTCAACGCGATCGCGACCCTTTTCCCGCAATCGCGTAGTACAAATGAACCACCCAGCGAAATTCTTCTACGCGATCGCAGCATTGTCCACGCGATCGCGTAGTGTTGAATATTTGCCTTCCGCGATCGCGGCCCAATTCACGCGATCGCGTAGAACAAATTTCCGCCCAGTGATTTAATACCCCAAAACAGAACACTTACGGGATTTTATCCCATTTTCACAAAATCCTTTCTTCTCCACAACTCTTAGGCGATTTTTGAGGCATTTCTTCATCAAAGTTCATTGGGTAAGTATTGTTAACTCGTCTTCTTCATTTTTCATCAACATCAATCAAATTCTTAGGCTTAAACATGTGTAAATTGGTTGAAAATTTGAGAAATGGGTATAGTTAGGGCTTTCAAAGAATTTGCGATTTAGACTTCGTTTTGGAGTCGAACTTAAGAACAAATTGTATATTTGAACTCATGGAAGATTGGGTGAACTTATTTTGGTTCGAAACTTGAGTTTCGATTATGTGGGCTCGGGGTCGATTTTTACTATTCCGGGCAGAATATTGTAAAAATCATATTTAGCAATATGAACTAGTTTGTTGAGTAGTATTGATGATATTAAATCAATTGTGTATAGATACGATTGGATTGGAGCCAAATTTGAAAGAAAAAGACATTTCCACGGATTGAATTGTTCATAAACATTCGAGGTAAGTGTTTGTTCTATCCTAGCTTGAGGGAATAGGATTATGTGTTATGTGTTATGTGATCGAGTGCGGTGTATGGGGTGTGGTGACGAGCATCCATACACTGGCGTCTAGTATGACCGTGAGTCGTTGGAAAATGATTATTTTGAGATATATTACAGGATGAATTGTTATTGTTCTCCCTTGTTGGGACTTGTTGTGAAGATAATTATTGATTGCCCTTGATGGGACGGTTTATGAATTGCTGTTTCTTTCTTTGCCCTTAGCTGTGATTGTTATTTGGGTGAGGAAGAGTGATAATGCACGAAGGGTGATGCCGTGCCATGTTTATTTATTTATGCACGAAGGTTAATGACGTGCCATGTTTATTTATTGATTATGCACGAAGGGTCATGCCGTGCCCTGTTATTGAACCATGTACGAAGGATCATGCCGTACTATGGATGTGAGGATGAGAGTAAAAGCACGAAGGGTGATGCCGTGTACTTTATTTGTTTACTTGGTGAGGATGAGAGTAAAAGCACGAAGGGTGATGCCGTGCAACTGCTTGCTATTTCTTTAATTGATATTACTTGTGTTTACATTATACTTTGTTTTTCCGTGTGAATTTATTAACTGTGGTTAATTGTTGAATTCTTTAAGATATTCCTTATTGTGTTAATACTTGATCATTTCTTGTTATTTTGTGGTACACATATATATATTGAATTGCACAGGTTTATGTGAGTGTCTGGTCCTAGGCTTGTCACTACTTCGTCGGGATAGGCCGGGCACTTACCAGCACATGGGGTCGGTTGTGCTGATGCTACACTTCTGTGCGTTTTTGCACAGGTCCAGGTTACGATCAGGAGCAGCAGCAGCAGTAAATAGATTGCGTGGGAGTTGATCACATTTGAGACCGAGGTAGCTTGCAGACGTCCGCAGGCCCGGCGTCTCTCTCTTTATTTATGTTATTAACTGGAGTCTCTTTGTTCCGAGACAAACAGGATTGAGTTGTATTTCTTTCAAACTTTTATGTGTAGTATTCCGTAGTAGTTTGTGAGTTGGTGACTCCACGTCTTGGGTAGAGGATTTCAGTATGATTTTTACTTGTGAATTGTTATTTCCATTTTGATAAAGTATTCCGTATTTATTTAATTAAAATTGTGTTAAAATCAGGATAGTATGAATACAGTGGCTTGCCTAGCTACCACGAGCAGGCGCCATCACGATATCGATGTTGGGGGAAAATCCGGGTCGTGACAGATCGGAAGGTCTTTCTTTGGACCGTAATGTGGGATTCAGATAGGGCTAGAAAGAAAAGGAATTAAAGGCTCAAAACAAATTAATTCTGGGTTCAAAATTTACAACCTTTGGACCTAAATTTATTTATAACAAATACAATTTTTCTTTGCCCCAATTTCATACTTGGGGAATTCTTATTTCTTTATTTACACTATGACCAAGCTGTGAAGCGCCTACGTATCATTTTTAAGGAATCAGGTCAAACGTAGTTCCCAATTCCTTTTTTTTTCATTTTTCTTTTTGTTTTTTTTCTTTATCTCTTTTTGTTGTTTTCTTTTCTTTTCTTTTTCTTTATCCATTTCTTCTCTTGTCTTTCAAACTTGTGTTTCTAGTCTTTGCAACTAATTCCGAAGGAGGGGTATGAAAGATTTTAAAATAAGGCACAAAGAGTTGATGATGGATAAAGTGTTTGGATAGCAGAATAAAATGCCTTCGTCGTTCCAATCTTCAAAACATGCCAAGTACAAACAACATATTCACGACATCTTCTGTTTGTGCCCTGATTGATAACCATATCGTCCATTCGCCTTTTCATCTATCATTTTAAAGTATTTCTGGACGACACTTTCAATTCGGTATCACGAGCGAACCCCGTCTTAGCATGTCCAATTTCCCCTTAAGGGTTTCTTTGTGTTTTACCTGCCCCAGTCTCACATGATTCGGGCTCCAAATAATCTCAAATCATTTTTATTTCTTTTAAAATGCCAAGGTTATCCTCCAATTGCTTCATGATTAACCCTTAATATTAGGCCAAAATTATGTGCGATGCCATGTCATTAGAATCGGTGTTCGAACAAATGACAAATCTAAAGATAGAAGAACTAAACAAAAAGACAACTGGGGTAATAAAAGACCGAAAGTTTCACTAAACGGAGAAATGGTTCAAATACAAACAAGCGAACCAATAATACAAACCTGAAACGAAACTTGACAAGACTAAGCAAACTGCAATGACCAAAATGGAAAGATAAAAGGGTTTCACTTCAAGGCAAGATCCGGGTCACAACCCTGAAAACAACCCGGACAAAAGAAATGACAACAAAAATAAACCACCGAAACTCCTCCTGATTACCAAGCATGACTTCTTATATATCAACTTCTGCCGATTGGTTTTGCTTTGGAATACAGATTGGGCTTCTTAATTTTCCCTTCCCTTGTGTATCAATTTGATCATATGGGTCTAAGGGTGAGCTGGCAATAGATTCTGATTAATGTTGGGTGCCTCTGGTGTCTGAACCTCAATCTTATTGGTGTCAATAAGGTTTTGCACTGCATGTTTCAGTTTCCAACATTTCTCGGTATCATGTCCGAGAGCCCCTGAACAATACTCACATCTTACTAAGCGATCCACATTTGGGGGTAGGGGATTTGGCAATCTCGTCTCAATAGGACTCAACAAACCTATCTGCTTCAATTTGTGGAACAGAGCAGTATAAGTTTCTCCCAACTCGGTGAATGTTCTTTGTGTCTTTTCCTTTCTGAAGGCATGATTCCCTCGGAAACCTGGTCCTGGAGGGTTATTGTAAGCCCTTGGTGGTGGATATGTGTTTCGGGGAGGGTGATTAGGGTGATTTGGGTAGTAGGGTTTGGCTTGGTAATGAGGTGAAGGACCTTTCGATCTGGACCAAGTACCCTCCTCTACCGTTGCAACTTCTTCTCTTCTCTTCTTCTCGAATGCAACCCCTGTGCCATTCTGAATAGCTTGAGTCGTTGCTTTTAACACGGAATAGCTCAAGATCTTATTGGACTTAAGTCCCTCGTCTATCATTCCGCCCATTTTGACCACCTCATTGAAAGATTTACCAACCGATGTCACCAGGTGACTAAAGTAAGTTGGCTCCAGTGTCTGTAAGAAGTAATCTACCATCTCGTTCTCTCTCATCGGTGGATCTACCCTTGCTGCATGTTCCCTCCAGCGGAACCCAAATTCTCTAAAGCTTTCGGCGGGCTTCTTCTCTAACTTTAGCAATGATAAGCGATCAGGGATTATTTCAAGATTGTACTGAAACTGGCCGATGAATGCTTGGGCCGGGTCATCCCATGTAAACCATCTGCTGGGATCCTGCCTGGTGTACCACTCAAGTGCAGACCCTCCCAAGCTCTGACCGAAGTAAGCTATCAGAATTTCATCTCGCCCTCCGGCTCCTCGCATTTTGCTGCAGAAACCTCGGAGACGGGCTACTGGGTCACCATGCCCCTCGTATAGATCAAACTTGGGCATTTTGAACCCAGCGGGCAATTGGACATCTAGAAATGGGCACAGATCTTTGTAAGCAACACTGACTTGGTTGCCTAAACCGTGCATATTCCTGAAGGATTGCTCCAGGCTTTTAACTTTCCGAATAACTTCCTCGTGCTCCAAACTTTTGAAGTGCTTTTCCGGTTCTGCCGGGTTATCCCAGTGAGGGGTGTGTGAATGCGGTTCAGGAGCCTTAAAGGTAGGCTTAGGAGAATAACAATGATTGTCATGTATTTGAAAAAGCGGTTCACATGACGACTTTTGTAAAGTAGCAGGTGGAGGTGCCACAAAAATAGGGGTGACCGGAGGAGGAGTATTTTGTCTAGCTGGTGGAACCTGGGTTGTATAAGGTTTTTACCCTTGATAATATGGATAGATCAGTGCACTTGTCGAGGGGTCAATGGGCGGACGCTCTGGAGCTGGTGTAAGAGTAGGAAAGTTTGGTGATGACTGTCCCCTAGCCCAGGCTAGGTGCATCTCTGTTATTTGTTGTCTCAACCGGTCCACCTCATCTTTCATGATCTGTATCTCTGTTTTCTTTCCATCTAGACTTTTGCCGGAACTAAACATGCTTGCTAGAATTGGACCTTTTGATCCAGTATGGTAATGGTGATTGGCCAGAATATTCTGTCAAGCCAACCGCTAAACTTTCTGGAAATGCAACAAACTTGTAAGCTCACAGAGTTTAACGGATATGTTATCGCACGTTGGATGCAATGCACCTAGTCAGTTAACCATATATGTATTCACCGCATGCGTCATTCCAGCTTTTCCTTTTCAATTATCCTTGAAAACCTCTCTCATTATTAACCTCCCTTTTTTCATTATTTTTCTTTTTCTTTTTCTTTTCAAAATGGAATAAAAAACCTTATTTTTACAAACACGGCCTTTCAGCGCCTCGGGGACGAAGATTATAAGGCTGTGAGGGTTAATTGACCAAAAACAATCTACAAATTTACCCAAAAGTGGCCGTTTATGCAAAGTCAGCCTTCCGGCGTCCCTTTCGGGTACATTCGGCTGTTTTTGAATACGACATCACTCAACTTATTTACAACGAAAAATCAATTTCGATATTTTTGGCTATTTTTGGAAAAGGGGAGGTTGGACCCGATGAAGGTTGCCTACGTAACTCACGCCCTGTGAAAATCAAACCAGCGTAGTTCGGTCAAATAAAAACAAACTACATCTGTCAATGAAACAAACTATATATTATTATTATTATATTTTCCATACATGTTTTTTAATTTTAAATTTATTTTTTCTTTTTTAAGTAAAAAAAACAAACTATTTTGAAACTATATATATATTTTTTTTAATCACACATTTTTTTATTTTACAACAAACGTTTTTTTTTCTTTTTAAGTAAAAAAAACAAACTATTTTGAAACTATTTTTTTTCATTTTCCTCAAAAAAAAAAACCGGTTAGCTTGCAAGTCTGAAGCAAATAAATGCGTAAAACAAATAGGATACAGCAGGATGGTCTTTTCATTTCAGGTCACCTGTCCTAGACGGACCCAACCCCTGTGTTGAGTCCCCTAAGTCAAATGCAACATGATGCAAATAAACGTTCCTACTAGGGATCCGGCATGAAGCTTTGTTATTCTAGGTTTAAAAAACCTGGGTTTATTGTTCTAGACCTGGCTTACCCGAGCGGACAACTCGAGCCGAGGAGGAGGCAGCAACCCGGGAATACAGAAGCTTCACCGGTTTTGTAACTTATCCAAACCTCGTTCTAAAGTGGGAATTATACACTATACAGAAAAGAAGTCACACGAAGTGCACCCTTCTTCATGATTTAGAAGACTCAGAGAGGAGATTGGTTTCGGCGCAATTTATATGTACAATTCACAAAATATCAAAGCGGTAAAAGCAACATTTAGCACATTAAATACAAACATATAATAAAATCAGATAATAATAAGCCAAATACAACAATTATTTAAAGCTCGAATTCTAAACCCTGAACCAGTGGTTCTGGGTTTGGTATCCCCAGCAGAGTCGCCAGAGCTATCACACCTCCTTTTTCACGCACCCGCATAGGCGCGAGGGAGTTTTTCCAATTAAAGAACAATCGAAACGGAATTTATTTAACTAATTTAGAGTCGCCACTTGGGAGATTTAATGTGTCCCGAGTCACCGGTTGAATCCCGAATCGAGGAAAGAATGACTCTGTTTAATAGTTCGCGAATCAAAAATCCGGATAATGAATTCTGTTAACTCGGGAGAAGGTGTTAGGCATTCCCGAATTCCGTGGTTCTAGCACGGTCGCTCAACTGTCATATTCGGCTTATTTATCTGATTTATTCCATGCTTTTAATCCATGTGCAAAATTTAACTCTTAACCGCCTTTAATATTATTATCCATTATTAAAAGAATTTCAACATCATGAAAATGCATTTAAAATCACGTCACAATCAATGTACCCGTGATTATCAACACATTTCGATTTTATTGAGATTTAGATTTGGGTCACATAAATGTGCACCCGAGTTTAGGTAGATACAATTATAAAAACAATGCGCCTAAAGAGACTAACGCCTTATTATTATTATTTTTTTTTTGGGAAGGCCGTGAAATTCGCTAAACAACCGGTCATGAAATCTAAGTATTTTAATATATACATTTAACGAGGGCCCCGCAATTTATTTATTTCATCTGGGCGAGGCTCATTTCATTTTATTTAAAGGCAAACCTAAAAGCGACTATGATTTTCTATATATTATTTTTTCTACTTTAGATTATTACAAAGTTGTGAATTATGAAAAGGAGATTTTAGTGGAAAGAGCAGTATGATGTAACTAATATTATTATTAAGAGAATCAATTATTCTATAGAGTTAATAAAAATCATAAACTTAATAAATTGCTAACTATCCATCTTACAAAAATCTTAAGGTAGAACTACATAAATAATAAAATAACTAAATAAGGACCTACATAACATAGAAAAATGCTAAGACGTGATTTATGAAATACTGCTATCTTGAAATCAGAAATTTCAAAACCAATATCCATTAAACAAGATTTAAAGTTCACTTAAATGTTGTCTTTTTCCAAAAAATAAAAGCAAAAGTAAAATGGTGTTATTGAATTCTTTTACTAAGCTACTTGGTGATCAATTCAAGGTCCTGATTTATGTACTTAAATATTTTATTTTTTATATATATTTAAAGATTTATGTAACAGGCTCTATAAAATATTGGTCTTCATCTTAAATATGAACTCTAGTATTTAGGAAATTAAAGAATTTTTGATAAAAAATTGAAAACAAGAAAACTACTCAACCAATTAGACAAAAACGAAATGCAAAGAAAAGGAATTACACGATTTTTCCAAGTATTGAATGTTATACGTATGTGCAACTCATGAAAATGTGTTGAAATTGATGTATTCTAATGATTATTTAATGGTCAATTCAAACATTTGACCAAATATCTTCACACACCAAAATTTGCAAAAAATATTCCTTCCATTTACACCAGTGGACCACCAAACGGGATGAGTCACATGAAGCTAAATAAGGAAAATCCAGATTAATACATCATGAATATTTGCCATAAAGTAGAGTTGAATTTTCATATTCAGAATTAATCAATGAAACTGGGAAAGCAATTCAGAATCATTAACCATTACATCTTAAAAAAATTGGCCTTTCCGCACAATAATCATAAACAGAGGCCTCAACAGTTCAAACTTTATCTAGGCAATTGTGATTTCAACTGAAATTTTGGCTAATTCACTACAATATCAGATGGATTTAGTTGGCAAACAAAACTCACTTATAATTCAACGGTCAAAATTATCACATAAAAAAATTGATGACAGCGATAATTAATCGACAATCCAACTAACAGAATATGAAGAACGAATAATTCTATTTAAACATTAATTGAAATTTCTAGATCTTAAATGGACTAGCCAAAACTCCATCCCGTTCCAATTTGAAAGCGCCTGGAAATTGAAGAAAAGGAAGGTAAGAGTTGAAATAGTGACAAACAACAGCAGCAGTAGAAATGTAGAATCCCAGCAATCAAAGAGCTCACCAGCAGAACGATTTTTAAGCTAAAAATGAAATGCAAACTAAAGCAAAACTCAATGGATTTTTTATTTGTTTTGAGATAATCTCTTATTTGGTTTTTTATTCTCCCTTGTGTTATCTCCCTCTTTTCTGTTTTTTCTCTGTTTTCTGCTTCTGTTTTTGTTATGTGCATGTGTATCTTCATCAAGAAGATCAAAACCGTGTATCCCCTCCCATGTGAACAATTGCCTTTTTCTTTTTAAAACCAAATCTCTTTCTTTTTTTAAAAAAAATAATACTAAACCCCATGTTCAAAAACGTGATGGCCATCATGTGGGTTGGGTGTGTTCTGTGTCCGTGTTCCTCGTGTGGTGGACTCGGATTATTATGGGCTAGGTCCAAAAATTAGACCTAAAACCGGGTAGTTTGAACCCGAATATTATTCTTTGTTCCAAATTGAGAATAAGAACACAATGTTATTTAATTAATCATACGTAAGGAAAAAAATAATTATCAAAATGATACTAATAATTGAAACAAAACTATTTTTGGTATTTTTCAAGTTTAAAATAACTACAAAATATTAATAAAACTATTTTATTTTTTGTAATTTTTGTTTTTATATAAAGATAAAATATAAAGTACTATTTTTGTATTTTTCAAGTTTAAAATGACTACAAAATATAAATAAAACTATTTTATTTTTTGTAATTTTTGTTTTTATATAAAGATAAAATATAAAGTACTATTTTTGTATTTTTCAAGTTTAAAATGACTACAAAACATTAATAAAACTATATTTTTTGCTATTTTTTATTTTAAGGCAAAAATAAAGTAAAAGAGTCAAAATTAGCTAAGATAGCTATATTAGGCCTAAACTAAATATTTTACGCTAAAAATATAAAAAATCTCCGGTAAGGGAAAAATCACGCGTCTACAGGATATACTCGATCAATCGGTAGATTTGATATCTTTGAACCGTCGAACTTTGGTGTATACCTAGACAATCACAAGTCACACAACCAACCCTTAACCGTCTTTGGTTCTCATTGTTGTGTTCGTTTCAGCCATGAACACCGCCTGGTTTCATAAGTGCGTAGAGAACTGGCCTTACAAAATTCTCCTTGAGGCGGCTAATACTTCACACTTACATAGGTGATTCCTAAACGTATCAACCCGTAGATACACTATTTGATATACCACGTATCAAATTTAGAAATCATTAAAAAGCCTTAATTTTTTATCCATGGTACTGAACATTGTCTTATACGAGAATGGACCAAACGTTTATTAGACAATGTTAAACCGTCATAAATGACTTTGTTTGATCTCCTTGAACCTAGATCTTGGGATCTCCAGTCTTCTAGGTAGAGTTACCGCCACTATGACTTGTTCTCCGCCATACTCTCATTCCCCTTGATGATTTCTCAACTACATCTCTAGTTAGGCCTTTTGTAAGTGGATCCGCCACATTATCACTTGACTTTACATAGTCAATCGTGATAATTTCTCTTGAGAGTAATTGTCTAACGGTTTTATGTCTTCGTCGTATATGACGAGATTTACCGTTATACATAACGCTCCTAGCCCTCCGCTTGACTATCATAGTATATACATATTGGTGCCAAGGGTTTGGGCCAAAATGGAATATCTTCCAAGAAATTCCGAAGCCATTCAGCTTCTTCACCGGCTTTATCCAAGGCTATGAACTCAGCCTCCATTGTAGAGCGGGCAATACAAGTTTGTTTGGACGACTTCCAAGATACCGCTCCTCCACCAATGGTGAATACATATCCACTTGTGGACTTGGAATCAGTTGATCCGGTGATCCAATTTGCATCACAATATCCCTCAATGACCGCATGATATTTATTGTAGTGCAAAGCAAAGTCCTGGGTATGTACTAAGTACCCCAAAACTCGTTTCATGGCCATCCAATGAGATTGACCTGGATTGCTCGTATATCGACTCAATTTACTTATAGCACAGGCTATATCTGGTCGTGCACAATTCATGATGTACATTAAGCAACCCAACACACGAGCATAATCCAATTGTGATATGCGTTGGCCTTTATTCTTTGCTAATGCAAGATTCACACATCAATTGGAGTCTTTGCAACTTTAAAGCCCAGGTGCTTGAATTTTTCAAGTACTGTCTTGATATAATGAGATTGTGACAATGCCAGACCTTGAGAAGTCTTATGGATCTTAATTCCCAGAATTAAATCAGCAACTCCCAAGTCTTTCAAATCAAACTTGCTAGTTAGCATACGCTTAGTAGCGTTTATATTGGCAATGTCATTACTCATTATAAGCATATCATCCACATATAAGCAAACAATGACTATATGATTTGGAACATCTTTAATGTATACACATTTATCACATTCATTTATCTTAAATACATTGGACAATATTATTTGATCAAATTTTGCATGTCATTGTTTGGGTGCTTGTTTTAATTCGTAAAGGAACTTAACAAGTCTTCTGATTGTTCCATGTAAATTATTTCTTCTTCCAACTCTTCATATAGCTATGGATGGATACATATAGATATATATAGATAGTTATCCAAATTTTAAGGGTAACATCATAAGAAACGAAACAATATTTTTGTGAAAAAGAGCTAGTAGATGGAAATTCCAGCAAACACATATAATCTTGAAACCGACACAAGAAAAGCACATAAAAAAACCAAAGTGACTATATATGTTGTAATCTGGCCTTCGCTCATCAATAATTTACATATATAGGACATATATTAACATTTATTATATCTGAAGATTGAAATTATTCAAAGGTAGGCGACAAGATTCCCGAATTTATGAGTAACAGTATAATCTAATTTAAAAACATCACCAAATTTTTGCATATCTATTGATTTATCCAAAATAAATAAATGATTAAGAAATGACAAAAAAATGATTAAGAAATGACAAGCTAAAAAGCGTCGCTACATTATAATATACAACAAAAGGTCACTCAAATAAAGAATAAATAAAGGCCCCCCCTAACAATTAAAGAAGGATTCCTTTGTCCACAAGCAAAATAACAATAAATCAATTAGACACCGTCATATATTGACAAACAACCGCCCAAAAAAGCATATCCCCAATTAATTTGATATTTTCCCTAGCAACAACAAGGATAAATCGGCGCACAAAACATCCTATATTATACAAAATTCGGAGAAAAATCGCATAAATATCCAATAGATTCCTGAAACTTGACAAAATAGAAAATTTTGTACCACGCGGTGCACTATCTATATATCCACGAGGAAGGTATGCACCTCGAGGGATATGATGTGAATAGTCTATCATTATATCATCATTAGTAATTACTTCCACGACTCAAACCAATGACATATATATCCCACAGCATTAATAAAATGTGGAAACTCAAAAACTCACACATTTCAACCAAACTCCACTGTGTAAGCATGACAATCAAAAGCAGACATATGTTATACCGAGAGAGGTCATCGATACCCGTAAAGTTCGACAAAAATTCGATGTATGCATGTCTTTAGAATATAATGATATATTGTAATGAACACCCTATACACAATAAATTTTAGCTGAATTTACAAGTGAACCCCGACCTTCAAATTCTAGGTCTGCCTCTGTATCGACAATATATATTGTTTTTTTTACACTGACTCAGAAGTTAATCCAACTTCTAAGCTAGTCAAAATAGCAGCAACTTGAACAATTGAAGGTCTACTTTTTCTTGAATTTCCAACACAAGCTAAAGCAACTTTAGCCAATCTAACAATAGGTCTCATATCACTTGGTATAACAAGTCTTGGGTCCAAAAATTCACTAAACTTCATTTCTTTAATCAAAGGCAATGCCCATTTCACAAGCAAATTTTCTTGATTATCACTATTTCTTCTTCCACTCAACAACTCCAACAAAACCACACCTAATCCATATACATCACTTTCCTTTGAACCACCTTTTTTCTCAATCCAATATTCATCATCAACATATCCCATTAACCCTAATTTCCTTTCATAATTATTTCCCAAAAAGAAATACAAACCATAGTCACAAACCCTAGCACAAAACTTAACATCTATTAATATATTTGATGGTTTAATACAACCATGTATTATATTAGGTGCCATAACTTCATGCAAATATTCTATACCCTTAGCAACATTTGCAGCAATTCTTAACCTACAACTCCAATCCAATAGAGTTACACCATCATAATTTTGATGTAAATAAAAATCCAAACTTAACATACCTTCATATTCCATAACAACAATTCTTTCACCTGGAGCTTCAGAAAACCCTAAAATTGACACGATATTCGGATGATCAACTAAAGAAAGCCATTTCATAATCGACGAAAAACCTAAGCCAGCATTGCTTAAAACTAAACTTGGATGTATCCTTTTCACTGCTACTTGTTCTCCGTTTGGTAATATGGCAGCGTAGACGCTTCCTATTCGGCCTTGACCGATGATTCTACGATAGTTGAATCCATCTGTAGCTGTATGAATATCCATTAAAGAATAAGAAGATGCACTTTGTTTTGTTGGAAGAGTTTCTTCAGCTTTGATTGGTTTTTTCTTGCAACATATGAAGAGTAGGGTAACAAGAATTGTGATAATAATTGAGAGTATAACCAAAATAACATTATAAATAATTATGATCTCTCCATGGTGCATATCTAGGATATTTTTGTCTATAAATTTTGGTGCTATGATTTTAAGAAGAGAGAGTTTAGAAGAAAAGTTTGGCTATGGTCTATAAAGAATGAGGACTATATTTTGTTTTATATATGAAGTAGAAAGAGTGAGAAAAGAGGTGTTTTTTTATATTATTGGATCTTAGTGTGTACTCTTTGAAAAATAAGGTTAATTGATGGAAATTGGGAAAGGAAAAGTTGGAAAGTCTTATAAGCATTAATTTGGTATAGTTACGTTAGTTCAGGGTTGGCTGCTAACTGTCATTTGACTAACATTGGGGCTTCGGTAAAATTTCCCAACGATGAAACAAGTCTTTTTTTTTTTGGTAAAATGAAACAAGTCTATAAGCTTACAACAACAACAACAACAATCAAGTATAATCCCACTTAGTGGAGTTTGGGAGGTAGTGTGTACGCAGACCTTACACCTAGCCTGGGGTACAGAGAGTGTTTCCAAATAGACCCCCGGCATCCTTCCTTCCAAGAACTTCCCACCTTACTCTTGAGGAGACTCGAACTCACAACCTCTCGGTTGGAAGTGGGGGTTGCTTACCATCATAGCAACCCCTCTTGTCTTAAAGCTTGTCATATAGAAATGATTTTTTTTTCTTTATACATTTCAAATAGATATCTTCACACAATTAATAAGACAGATTCATATTATTTATTTTTTTTAGCCGATATATATACGTATATATACGCCGTCAATTTTTAGTTCAAGTGGTTGGGTTGACTACTACTTAGCAAAAGTTATATACTAGCTCGGTTAATTGCCGCTTAGAGCCACAAAAAGAAAAGCTTTCTATCAAAAGTTTCTTATTTTAGAGGTTAATTCTTGAACTAGAAATTTTCGATTAAGGAAAGAGGGATCTCATTTCTTTGATGATAATCCTCGGTGGTATATATATGTCTTATAAACTTTTGTAAATCATGACCAGTATTGCTCTTCTTAATTTTTTTCCTATTATATACCTAAGAAGTTCATAGTGTTAGTATGTCTTATAAGTTATAACCTCTTGAATTTCTAGTTTCTTTGAATTTGCATATATATATATATATATATATATATATATATATATATATATATATATATATATATATATATATATATATATATATATATATATATATATATATATATAGCTAGAGGAAAAGGCAGCCGTCCAATCATCAGGTAGCAAGATGTTAAAATATAGAGAATATTGTTTGTGCCAATTTGTACTTAAAATTAAAATGTATTGTCATTTGGGAACAGACAGGTTTGACGCTTTAGACCCACTTGAATGTTTGGTGGAAGCAAAAGTAGTCATGATTAGAAACAGGGTGCCTTTTCAAATAGTATAATTTTGTGAATGGTGCATTTATTAGCAGATTCCAATTTAATTTAGACGTTATAATTTTTGAGTTAAAAGATAAATTACAGAAAATTATACTTTGTAAGATTTGAGCCAAGCGCTATATTCAACTGAATATGTGAACTGGTTTATTTTGCTTTCTCATTCGGATCCGGTAGTCATTTTGGGGTCCTGATTAAATTAGATATATGGGTGAGTTAGAGTACAACTTTAGATTCAGCTGAACCCAATAGCTTTTGCCCAAATTATATATTTATCTTAAAAAATTCATCGAATATGTGCAATTTAATAATTTAGACCCAAATAATTTAAACAGATTAGATTTTCCAATCCATAAACTTTAAACACTGACTCTGCGTCTGGCTAAATACACGTCGATCAAAGCCCATTGAAGAAAAAGCACTACTCACTAATAATTCTTTCATTCACATAGATCAAATTCCAAATATCAGGACTTTGATTAAGAGCGGAACATTCATATCCCATCCCAGTGGCAGAGACAGATTCGTGATTTAAACTCTATGGGTTCAACTTCTAAGTTTGTTAGTATTATATTTTTATAGGTTATGGGTTCATATCTACTATTTTTGTAAATTTAATAAGTTTTTACACACAAATATTTATTTTGCGTCAAAAATTATGAATTCAATTAAATCCATCCCTAACCACTAAATCCGCCTCTGCCCATTGGTATTGTTAGGTTTGGCTTTGAGAATATTAAGCAAAATAAAGCTTAGACAATCTTCATTTATTTATTTATATATCTGTAGTGACAACTCCTTGTTTCCTAACCTATTACCTTTCTGGGGCCAATTTCTTGAATTCTTTATTGTTCTCGTCTCGAGTCATAGTAATAAGAATATTTAGTTACACCAACCCCAGCTTCCATTCAACCAACCTGATCTAACGCAAAAGTTCATATGGGAATAAAAATGGTTTACTTAATACACCAAACTTGCTAGATCAAAAGCTGGAAACGCTATAAACATATTAAAAAGTTATAAGTTTATATATATTATTTATTATAATTTTAGTAAATATTTATATATAAATGTATATTTCTGGATTCAGATGAAGTCGATACTAAAAGGATAGATCTGCCCCGTTACTATCTTCGAAAGTGGAATGCACATTGCATACATAGTTGAATAAATAGAAGTTATATGCATTCATAAAGGCTGCGTCGAGTTTAAATATAATTACTCCTATTAAATAAGTAAAAGAAAATTATTCCTAAAAGGAGCACGTTTCCTTAATTAATTTTAACTTACCGAACAGTCTTGAAATATATATTTCTGTGGATGTCTTCATATTTCTAAGCTGTCAATCTTTGTCATTCATTGCTTTTAATTATATGCATAGACACTATTTTTCTTTCTAAATAAATAGGATTTATCTTGTCTGCTTCCTTTTGTTGTGTTTAGAAAAGACGAAAACAAGTAGATTCTTGTTTAATATCCGCACGGCATAGCTAGGACTGTTAGGGATCGTTTGGTAGAATGTATAATAGTGCGAAATAATGTGTTTTAGTAATGCAAATATTAGTAATGCATGTATTAGTTATGCAAATATTATTTATTATCTACTGTGTGGTGGTATATTAAAAATTATAATGCATTGTATAATTTTTAACAAAAACAGTTGTTTACGAAAATACTCTTCATATTCTCTAGTTTTAAGGGACTTTAATTAAAGATAATTTTGTCTTTAATCATACTAATGCATGCATTCATAGTCTATGTATTAGTAATGTCATGATTTTCTATACATTACTTATACATAAGATAATACCAAGTCTGATGTATAACTAATACTCTAGTTGAAAAATATACCAAACAAGATCTATTTATAATTAAAAGCCAAAGAAAAATGCATCTAATTAAGTCACATGGCAGCATAAAAAATTAACACATGGCATATTCAGACATACACCATAAATTGGAGGAATCTATATCTATATCTATATCTATCTATATATTATTAAAAGGAGAGGACAAAGCCCTCTCCTTAAGCCAAGTGGCAGCCTAAAAAAAAGCCACTTGGACAAGAGGGGTTGCTCTGATGGTAAGCAACCCCCACTTCCAACCGAGAGGTTGTGAGTTCGAGTCTCCCCAAGAGCAAGGTGGGAAGTTCTTGGAGGGAAGGATGCCGGGGTCTATTTGGAAACAGCCTCTCTACCCCAGGGTAGGGGTAAGGTCTACGTACACACTACCCTCCCCAGGACCCCACTAAGTGGGATTATACTGGGTTGTTGTTGTTGTTGTTGTTGTTGGCATAATTAGTTTTTTAGTTAATAGTTAGTTATTTTTTGAATTTAAATATCTATAAAAAAATAAAAATAAGAAAAAAAGTTACCACTTCAAATTGGGGAGTAGTTATTCCTAATAATATATATATATATATATATATATATATATATATATATATATATATATATATATATATATATATATATATATATATATATATATATATATATATATATATATATATATATATATATATATATATATATATATATATATATATATATATATATATATATATATATATATATTATTAGAGAGAACAAGAATAGCAAAAAAGTCCAAGAATGCCAACTTTCACCAAAATTTAACAAGTGTCAAATTTTAGGAACAAACCTCCAAAAATTTTGGATATTCAAAAATAATTTAAAATAAATAAAAAAATAAAAAAATCTTTAATCTTCCAATTCAGTTTACTACAACATGGATAATTTTTTAAATGCTTTGTTAAACCTAAAACTTCAAAAAACATAACTACTCAAAGTCTAAATTATTAATTGCCGACATAATCAGACAAAAAAGTGTCTATATTAGTCCCTTTAATTTAATACATATTTTAGTCATTAAAATGCAAATAATATTGCTGAGAACAAAAGAATAAAATTTAAATAAAAATATATTTCTAGATTAATAAAATATATATCTTCTATTATATTACAAAAAGATAGTAGCGGATAAAAATATTAAACAACGTAATATGCTAATAAAAATATCTATTAATAATATAATAATACTAAATATTGGTAATATAATATCCTTACAAGGTAGGAGTAAAGTCTGTATACACACTACCCTCTTTGAATTTCACGGTGTGGGATAATACTGGGTATATTGTTATTGTTGTTGTATATAAGTACATTTAATTTAATAGAGATTTTATTATTGGTATATCGTATTTATAAATATGATGACAATTAAAAATTATAAAATAATATGATCTAATATGTTAAAATAACCCTGATCATAAATTAAACTAATTCATATTTTTTAATATCGACCGCGCATCGCGCAGGTATGACTACTAGTATTAATAATACACAGAGCTAATGCTTGCATTATTTTTTCTTATACCTCCTACCAAACGACCTCTTAGTATCACAATAAATCTATGTTATTACTAAAAAAAAGTTCTAGGTTATTTATCTATTAATATGTTTTTCCATTACTGACGTTGTGGCATTATTCGAATATATATTCATTAGATTGTAATGTTGAGTTTATCGTACTAGATTATTTAGTGAATGTATTATTTTGATAGCTATTTTATTAATTATTGGATTAAAAATAGGATATGTGTCGCTGTAAGTGTGGCTGTTTTGTAAAGAGAACAACTAAAAGTGGTTATATGGTGTCATTTCTTCCGAGTAAACTCGTGAAGGAGAAAGGCAAAAATAGGACATTTCGATGTTACAATTAATTTTTTTACCCCCCGGTAAAAACGTTTAGAAAAAATAAAATTCTCCAAATGTTTGGGAAACGCACAAGCAATCGTCAGAATTTTTTATATGGTGATCATTACGATTTGCTACAAAAATATGACAACCCCCCAGCACTATTTATATGATAGTTTTAGAGTACGCGCTTTACGCGTGATTCTCATTTCAATAAGTATTAAATTTTTTTAAAAAATCATATAAATATTATTATAAATATTAAGTTCGAGTTATGAAATAAAGTTAAAAGAAGAATGCATAAATCATGAAAATGGTGATTAATGTCGACCTATTTAATTTACTCAATAAAGAAAGAAGCTCTACCTCATAGAAGTCCTTAAAATCTTAAATGTTAGTTCTATTACTAAAAATAGATTATTAATTATAATTACGATTTTTATTCAACATGAATGTCACTTATGAAGGGTAAAAGTTGATCAGCATTTCATGTTAATGTTTGATACTTATATGATATATTGTGTCAATAGATAGATAGATTAGACTTGTCTATCGAAATTTTTTTAGTGCGAACATCGATCCTTAAATTATATTCCATCAAAATTATGGTGAGAATATTTAATTATTTGGATTCAAAATTTTAAATATTACATAAAAAGTTAAACGTTAATATAATTTATTAACACAAAATTATTTGTCGAAGGAATAGTGTAGTTTTTTAAAGCTATAAAAGTGAAGATGTCGACCGATTTCAACTTTGTGATAACTATATTTTTAAATTGTTAGGTACCTTCAATATTTTATTTTTAGCTAGGTTTATTTTTAGAAATTTATATTTATCATATACTTTTAGATTATTTAACTTTCAAAATTAACATTTAAAAAAATAACTATGTAGGTAACTTTCCAAATTAATTCTTCGAAACTACACTAATCAATACATTCAAATCTAAAATCCTCGTTACCAAAACAATTTTTTGGCTTTGTTTGTTCTTTTAAACTTTATAAATGTTTAGGTAAACATACTCATAATTATAATAAAAATAAACTATACGTCTAGCTTGCGTGAAAAGGTTCATATGTTTGGAGTTAAAGATTAGTTATTTTACCTAATTCAAATAAGGAATGTATTAGGCATAAAGATTATGTATAATTTAATCATACTTTAATTGTAAAATATATATACAGTAAAACTTTAATGATTTTAAAGTCTTAAGTTTAAGGACTTATTACTTTATTCAAATAAGGAAAGATTTAGTAAGTAATAAATTTAGTTTAATTTAAAGTCCTAAATATTAGCTAGCAGAATAATTAAATGACTATTTTGTCTGGTATGAATATTATTTTAAAGCGGTAAAAGAGGCGAACGATATTTCGCTAAAGGCCTTCGTGCTTTTAATATAATATAGATAGTTACTAGAATTTGCCACAATATATAGCAATCGCTATAAATTACATATACTGACGTGGCAATTGACAGAAAATTTTATATGTTGATCATCACAATTGGTAAAATTATGATAATTGCCAATTTCTGCATGTTGATCACTAGAATTTGCCACAAAATAAGGCAATCATTAAAATATATATATATATATATATATATATATATATATATATATATATATATATATATATATATATATATATATGAAAAAACTCTAACAACGTGCTTCAAAATTCTAGCAGCATGCCTTAAAATTCTGGTAACAACTTCAAAATTAAGGTAACGGAGTTATTTTGCTAAAATATTCTTAACATGGTCAAAATATAACCAGTAGATCCCAAAAAATCCATCCAGTATAATTGGCAAAATATCACGGTATATCCAGTTTTCGCACTGAACAATCAAAAATAGTCTGTGTTTATCAAGTCAATGAAAAATAGCCACTATTTTGATGCAACAAAGACCGGTCCCGTATAATATATGGGAGTTCGAAGCATTTGTATACGAACTCCAGCATATTATGCTGGACCGGTATACTTTGCTGACTCATGTATAATAGACTGGAGACTGGAGCACTGATGCTCAAAACTCCAGTATATTATACTGGACATTTATACTTGCTGAAACTCCAGTATATTATGCGGGAGTTCCAGCATAATTATACTTGAACTCTCGCATACTATACGGGAGTTCCAACATAGTTATCCTGGAACTCCCGTATAATATGCGGGCGTATTTTTCGGATTTTGAACAATATTTTCGTTCAGATTTATCTTTATATGAAAAGTGATTAAATTTCGATTACATTTGAAACTGGGCTATTTTTGAATGACCAGTTGTAAATCTGATTATTTCTAAATTTCTTCCGGAACTCGTAAAAGGACTTCAATGGGCTCATACTCGTGTTCAAAGCCCACATGTCTATGGGCCTTAGAGTAGGCTAGCCCAATAAAGCTTTATAGTCCAATATACAGCATCTGCTTAAGTAGCAATTAGCAAAAACAATTTAAAAAAAATCGAATTTCTTTTGCCATATGCAAATAAGCAAATCTGTTGATGTATCTCACGAGTACCTTGCGTTAAGCTGATATATTGTATGCTTTCAAACAAAGAGATGACTTTAAAGTGAAAATCTTTAATTTCCACAAATTGTTGCTGCAAAAATAAGAATAGCAATAAAAAGCAAAGTTTGTTACTTTCTAAAGCCAGAAACTTTCCAAAAAAGCAACATATCCATTCCTAAACGCTACTTGCAGTTAACAAATTTCAGAAAAATTAAAATTTGCACACTTTAAAAGGGTTAACTTTTAACATACTTTTTATAACTATAAGCACCAAATATGGAAACTGAAATTCCAAATCAAGAATTATGATGATTGGATCACCGGTGCTCCAATTTCCAATATATTATACTGGTACTTTTCGCGTGTTGGAGTTATAGCATAATATGCTGCAAGTTCATTGACAGGTGCACCGATCACCAGTATATTATGCTGGAACTTTCTGTGTTCCAACAAAATAGTGGCTATTTTACAATGACTTTGCAAATATTGGCTATTTTTGAACGCTCAATCCGAAAATTGGTTAGCATGTACTATTTTTATGTTATTTATTTATTGAGTGAGTTGAAAAATGAGTTTTTCTAAATGGTGCCGAGTGAATATTATATAAGGCGAGTTGTTGAAATGACAAGTTACATATGTTTACATGATTACATTTTACATTTTTAGGCAATTTTTTGTTGTTGTTGTACATGTCGATACCTAAATCTACTTTAAATGAACTCAAATTTGAAATATAACTTTCAAATATCATAAAAAACAAACGACAATCATCATTTTGTTAAAACAACAATAAAACTAAAAGAAGAAGAAGAAGAAGAAGAAGAAGAAGAAGAAGAAGAAGAAGAAGAAGAAGAAGAAGAAGAAGAAGAAGAAGAAGAAGAAGAAGAAGAAGAAGAAGAAGAAGAAGAAGAAGAAGAAGAAGAAGAAGAAGAAGAAGAAGAAGAAGAAGAAGAAGAAGAAGAAGAAGAAGAAGAAGAAGAAGAAGAAGAAGAAGAAGAAGAAGAAGAAGAAGAAGAAGAAGAAGAAGAAGAAGAAGAAGAAGAAGAAGAAGAAGAAGAAGAAGAAGAAGAAGAAGAAGAAGAAGAAGAAGAAGAAGAAGAAGAAGAAGAAGAAGAAGAAGAAGAAGAAGAAGAAGAAGAAGAAGAAGAAGAAGAAGAAGAAGAAGAAGAAGAAGAAGAAGAAGAAGAAGAAGAAGAAGAAGAAGAAGAAGAAGAAGAAGAAGAAGAAGAAGAAGAAGAAGAAGAGCCATAAGCAAGAAGAAGAAGAAGAAGAAGCAAGAAGAAGAAGAAGAAGAAGAAGAAGAAGCAAGAAGAAGAAGAAGAAGAAGAAGAAGAAGAAGAAGAAGAAGAAGAAGAAGAAGAAGAAGAAGAAGGAGGAGAAGGAGGAGAAGGAGAAGGAGGAGAAGGAGAAGGAGGAGGAGGAGAAGGAGAAGGAGAAGAAGGAGGAGGAGAAGAAGGAGGAGGAGAAGAAGGAGGAGGAGAAGAAGGAGGAGGAGAAGAAGAAGGAGGAGAAGAAGGAGGAGGAGAAGAAGAAGGAGGAGAAGAAGAAGGAGGAGAAGAAGAAGGAGGAGAAGAAGAAGGAGGAGAAGAAGAAGGAGGAGAAGAAGAAGGAGGAGAAGAAGAAGGAGGAGAAGAAGAAGGAGGAGAAGGAGAAGGAGGAAGAAGGAGGAAGAAGGAGGAAGAGGAAGAAGGAGGAAGAAGAAGAAGAAGAAGAAGGAGGAAGAAGAAGAAGAAGAAGAAGGAAGAAGAAGGAAGAAGAAGAAGAAGAAGAAAGAAGAAGAAGGAAGAAGAAGAAGAAGAAGAAGAAGAAGAAGGAAGAAGAAGAAGAAGAAGAAGAAGAAGAAGAAGAAGAAGAAGAAGAAGAAGAAGAAGAAGAAGGAGGAAGAAGAGGAAGAAGAAGAAGAAGAAGAAGAAGAAGAAGAAGAAGAAGAAACGTTAAGCAGTAGCAAAGAAAGGAACGCCACAACAAGTCACAACTATAAAACACCATAAATCACCTTAAAACCTACTCACAAATATCGTATAAATTTGCGGTCACCTTTGTTTTCGCAACAACTAAAAAGAAGGAGGAGGATACGGAGGAAGAGGAGGAGGAAAAGGCCTAAATTATATATATTTTTAAATACTATTTAAAAAATAGATACAAGTTAAATGTGAACGACCAAATTGAACGTCTAGTGATTGCTATTTACAAACCAACACTATATATGTCCTTGTACCCGACCTATCTATCTTTCTTTTCCTTTTTTATATATATATAATGTAAATTTTCGATAAAGAAGATTTGGGTGAACCTCCTTCCGCCTCTCTAAATCTGTCACTGTACCCGACCTATGTACATTACACATGAATAACGTTTCATGAGTTATTTTTTTCTTTCTTTCCCAAGCGAGTTGAAAAATGAGCTTTTTGCAAATGATGCTAACATTTTGTGTTTACAATAATAATACACTTAACATTTTTAGGTTATGTTTTTTTATAGACATATATTAAGTTATTTTTCTGTTACAAAAGTTTGTTTTATGACTTCAGCATAAAAAACCTTATAAATGGATGCATCTTGACACAACAAACATTCAGCACAAACTTAGAAGAGTTGAAGAGAAGAAAAAAAAGTAAAGACTTTGAGATATATGGAGATTAAGGTAGAAAATGAGACATACCAAAATCTTGATAATGAAGAGAATTCTCTCCTCCTAGAAAACTTAGCCTTACCAGAAGTAGAAAAAAACCTTATACAAAAAGCAATTACTCAAACATTTCAAAGCACAGCCCATTTAGCCAATCTTTTGCCTACTGGCTCAGTTCTTGCTTTTCAACTTTTGTCACCTATTTTTACAAATCAAGGTGAATGTGACAAAATTGGCAAATCCTTAACTATTGCACTTGTAACATTATGTGGATTATCATGTTTCATATTAAGTTTTACTGATAGTTTTACAGACAAGAAGGGGAAGATTTGCTATGGATTCGCGACGATACGTGGTTTGTGGATAATTGATGGATCAGCTAAAATTCCACATCAAATTGCAAGAAAATATAAGTTGAAGTTTATTGATTTCATGCATGCTTTTATGTCAATATTTGTTTTTGCAGCTGTTGCATTTTTTGATCAGAATGTTGTGAATTGCTTTTATCCAAGACCTTCAGATCAAATAGAGGAGTTGGTTAATGCTTTGCCAGTTGCAATTGGAGTCATTTGTAGTATGTTTTTTGTGGTTTTTCCCACACAGCGCCATGGAATTGGTTTTCCTCTCATTTCTAATTAGGGCAGCCTGGTGTACATAGCATCCTGTATTCACATAGAGATCGGGAAAAAGTCGCATCCCATAAAGATATATAGTGTAGACAACATGCCCTAATATAAACATTAGTGGTTGATTTCACGACTCGAACTCTGAAATTTTTTTCTTTCTTGTAATGGCTTGGTGCATGTGTTCATTATTCTGTTCTTGTTTTTGAATGAGAAATTCAGTGGTGTTAATTAATTTGTTTTCCATTCATGTAAAATGAATCATCATTTCATGTACTTTTGATTCCTTCTTGAAATATGGAGCTACGTAGGACTTTTTCATGAGTTTAAGCAACAATCTTTGAGAATTGCTAATGCTTGCAATAGCCTTTATGAAATTTAAAGATAAACTGTGGTTCAAAAATTAACTAAGTTTACTTTGATCTATGTTGCTCAAATTTTTCAAAAATATTATCGAATGTATGTTGGATCCTCTAAAAATGCATCATTTTTGGAGGATTCGACACAAGTGGAGCAATATTTTGAAGAGTACGTGCAACATAGGTTTTGATTGACTAAAATAGCATTAGTTCAAAAACTTGAAGGAATCATTTTATTAGAGGCGGTTCCGAGATTTAAGCTTTATAGGCCAAACTTTTAAAGATTTTAGCATTGAACTTATTGTATTTTTAGATTTATGAGTTCTAATCTATCATTTGTTATAATTTTAGTGATCTTTACATATAAATTTATGGCGGGTGCCGTTACTCTACGTCTGCCCCTGCATTCAACTATGCATCAAGTTAGTTCTAGACTGCATACGTTTATCCATCAGGCAACCTTTTGGGAAATCAGTTGCTTCCCTAAATCAGTTTCTATTCCAAAATCCACTCACCACCAATCATGTTTGGTCATCTGGTATGCATCCATTAGTCATATCCCCGAGAATACGGCAGCTATATGTGCACGGATACTTTCTTGCAAAAGTTTTACTTCTACGTACTAAGGGATCGTTTGGTACGATGGATAACAACAATATGTCTAGTATTATCTCATATTATGGGATTTGGGGAGGGTATACGTAGATTTTACCCTTACGTTGTGAGGATAGAAAGGTTATTTCCAATGGACCCTCGATTTAGGAAAGCATAAGTACCACATTAATGAAGATATAGACAAGAAGGGACAGTACCAAAAAGCCATATAAAAGCAGAATAAAAATAACAAGATAATAAGGTGATCAACAAGAAAATAACGGTTAATCATAAAAACCTACTACCAACAGAAAGCGAGATTGCATGTCAATACTACCGTTGTGAACACTCTAGACTACCTACTCTACTACTCTAATCATCAACCTCCATACCTTCATGTCAAGGGTTATGTCCTCGATCAGCTGAAGCTGCACCATGTCTTGCCTAATCACCTCTCTCCACATGTTCTTTGGCCTACCTCTACCTCTCTATAGGCCTTCCAATGTCAACATTTCACACCTCCTCACAAGGGCGTCTCTGCCCCTCCCCCTCACGTGACCAAATTAAACCACCTAAGTCGCGCTTCCCACATCTTGTTCTCAATAGGGGCAACACCTTTTTAATACGATGGATAAGCAAAAATAGTTTTGGGATAAAAATTTAGTATCGTCTTATCCCTTGTTTAGTTACTAAACCAGGATAAGTAATCTCAGGATTAAAAATAGTATCGAGGTAAGTTATCCGTGTCAGAGGGTAGAAATAGTAATTTCAGGATAAGTTATCTCAGAATAAAGTAGTAAAATTGACAATCCCGATGATTAATACAACATATCAAACAATCAATAATAAATAATACCACGATAACTAATCCCAAATAGGAGTGGCAAACAGGCGGGTCAGATCGGATATGGTTCGGGTCGAAAATGGATAATGAAAAAAATGAGACATTTGCATCTATACCCTCTTTTTGTATCACGTTTTAACTTGTCCCCGCTTTGCAAAAAAAATTGCAAGTGCACCCGCTTTTTCGCATAACTTTAATATACGGGCTGAAGTAGCTAAGACAATCACGTAAAATTTCAGCAGTCTAGTAGACGGGCCTGAAGTTATTGTTCTCTATTTGCGTTGCTGATGTTTTTATTTTTGTAACTGACGAACTGATCTTTAGACTTTGTAGTCATAGATGGACAAATTATACAATCGAGTAGGTAGACAGCATAAACATTTTCCCGTATTTATTTATTGACCTCATTCTCTATTAATCACCTACAGGAAATCACTTGAATCTTGAATTTATCAACAATTAGAGGTGTTGGTTATGACAAACAGAGTTATATCTGATATGTTAAAACATAGCAAAGCTGGAAAATTTTATACTGCAACAAAAAGGATAATCTTGCTGTTTTAACATGATAGTTAAACCTTAATGTAAACACCTCTCTTGCCAAATGAGTATGCAAATAGTTATTCAGATCATCTACTCATCTAATGTTCAGAAACTAAACAAAGATATACAGTCAACAAAATAATTGTTTATGAATAGTCTTGTGGAAGCAGCAACTCTACCTTATTGGCCTACAATCTCACCATGATTCAACACTTAAACACAAGAAAGAAGAAGAAGAAAACGAAGGAGGAGAAGGAGAAGGAGAAGGGAAAAGGGAGCTGAAGTTATTTAAAAAATGGGTACAAGTTAAAAGTTTTTTAAAAAATGTGTATAGGTTAAACGGGGGCGACAAAATAGGGAGTTCCGTGTAATTTTTACTTAAAAAACGGATCAATTATCCGATATGACCCATATTTTATACGGATAAAAAAATGAGTTAACCGTCGGATAATATAGGTTACCCATATTATCCATGTCTTCTTGTATATGATCACTTTTGAGAGAATTCTTAGTCTCCCCAACTTGAGGAATCCCCAATTTAAGGCTTTACAAACGTAAAAGTTAGTCTTATTGGTTATCTATTGGTTACTCATTGGTTATTCATTTTCTAAATAGATAATATGGGTTTTATTCATATTTGACCCGTTTTGAAAAAGTTCATTATCTGACCCATTTTTAGTGGATAATATGGGTGGTTAACTATTTTCTTTGAACAATTTTACCAACCCTATCATACATAATTAATCTGAGTATAAATATAACTAATCACATCATAACTAAATTGGTAATTTATATTTTAAAAAGCAGCAAATAACCAGATACAATTGAAATTCATTTATAGTGTAAAAAATATTGGGCAAGTTACACATTTGGCCTGATCAAAATAATTGCATCCGCTAGCCAAATAATTATATAAAATATTTATATTAATGTATGTTGTGCATTAATATATAAAAAATAAATATTTACGTGTTATATTATGGCGACTATATTGTATAATTTTTCCAAAAATATTTTCAGTGTCATTGTATAAAATAGTCCCATAAGATTGGGGCTCAACTGAGGCCCAAATGCTAATTGCATGTAATGAAATAGGAAAACCAAACTTTATGTGCTTAGCCCACTACTGGTTACTTTGCCCAGGCCCGGTCAAAAGCTCATGTTTCGCGATAACTTGGTTAAGCTTTATAGTTTTAGTCGATCTAGTTAATAAATAGATGAAGATTCAGAATTTAAATTTTATGATCTCAACTTTTAATATTTTTTGCATTAAATTCATTGTTTACTGTCTGTTATAATTTTTGTGCATAAATTTATGTTTTACGTTGAAAGTTATATTTAATTAAACTCGTCCTCATAATGCTACATCCGTTAAAATTTTATGGTATAGCCAGTTTTCACACTGGTCAATAAAAAATAGCCATTGTTTACAAAGTCAATCAAAAATAGCCACTATTTTGCTGCAACAGGGACCGGTCCCGTATAATATATGGGAGTTCTAGTGCATTTGTGTACGAACTCTAGTATATTATGCTGGACCGGTATACTTTGCTAACTCCTGTAAAATTTGTGGGAGACTGGAGCACTAGTGCTCTAAACTCCAGTATATTATACTGGACAATTATACTGCTGGAACTCCCGTAAATTTTACGGGAGTTCAAACATATTTATGCTGGAACTCCAGTAAAATTTGCGGACATATTTTTCCAGATTTTGAACAGTATTTTCGCTCAAATTAAAGTGGCTAAATTTCGATAACTTTTGAAACTTGGCTATTTTTCAACGACCAGTAGTAAATCTGACTATTTTTGAATTTTTCCTGCTACATCCGCCCTTCGCTCCTATTAGTAAGACTAGTTGTGAGGAACCCGTGCTGAGCCCGGGCCCAAGCTCAGTTGGGAAAAAGGTACCAGCTTAGTCCATTTCAATGAGATCCTATGAGCTTGAAAAACTTAAATGTTCAAATATCTCCAAAAGCACCTCATATAGATTATGTTGTTTTCCATCAAAATAATCTATCGTGCGATTTAAGCTTTATAGGGAAATGTAAAGCTAGACACAAAATCAAATTTCATCTTCAGTTGTTCAACATGCCTGCATCAATAACGTTAACTATTATGAAATAGGGGTAAATCTTGTCAGAACCCACCAGATGAACTAACTAAAACAATCTGACGACCCAAAAAAAATCTGGTTGAATTCAAAAGGTAGGTAATGCATTATACCAAAAGGGGGGGGGGGGAAGTAATAGTGGAATTCACATTCAAACTTATCAAAAAATAAAGAAACAAATAGATGTACTATGTCTCAAAGCTCTAAGCTCCTTCATTATTTGAGACACTGTAAATTCAACATAAGCAACTTTAGCTATGTCTAGCACAGACTAATGTAGAAATGTAAAAATTTTCTTGTCAATCTTCTTTGATAAAATAGGTAAACCCTCAAAGCTTTTTTGTTTTAAATAGTGAAGTGTGCTTCTCAGTCTTTCTTGTTGCCTTCGATCAAATCTTAGTAATAGCAACTCTACATTCTTAACATTTTAAAAGTCTCACAATGGTCGTACTTAGAACCTCTTATAGGAAAATGCATATGCTAAAGTACAATTTTTTTTTAAAAAAAATACAGCTCATGATTACAAATTGCAATTCCTCGCTTCAAATATGTATACACCTTGAATCAGCGACGGCTGTCCCGGATGGCAGGGTTAGTGGGCATTTCGAGTATAATTCCTGGCTAGTATCCATAAGATCAACATCTTATAAAAGCTCAGAGAAGGCACTCATGCTATAAAGTTTCAAGTTCATAGTTAAGAAACAGTCATACTTCGTATTATTATTAACATATACAAGTACACTTTAGCGCACATGACCAACAACTTCTATGAGGAACCCCGTCATCTTCACCCGTTATGTGTTTGCATTATAATACATGGAAATTTGACGTGCAAAAAGCAATAATAGGGTCACTACATTAAATTTCTTTCTCCAAAGAATTTATGCTTCTGGTGAAAGCTATGCCCAAAGAGGAAAAAAAAAACTTGTGAAACTTACTAACTAACGCATCCTTTAGCTCCCCTCTGGTAGTGCTTTTTTTCTAAAATATAATCATACCCTTCTTATGTCAAAATGCCTACTAAATCATTAGGAGGTTTATTTTATTTTTCAATAAGGCATTAGAAATCTAATATTTACACAATCCAAAGTCATTTATTAGAGTTACATTTCTTTTTTTTAAATCAAAACACTTACTAAATTCCTAATTCGTAGCCATCCAAGCAAGTAGCATCATATGTTTAGAGTTACATTTATCTACCAAACTCATATTGCATCGTCCAGAGACAAAATTCTTGGGGTTAGCTTCCGGTCCAGCTAATGAAAAAAGCACAAAACAAGAACTCGAGCAGCACATAAGAGGCTGAAAAGTGGCTGATACAATATTTCATGTATGCACTTCAAGGCATAAGTTAAAAATACCATTCAGGCAGTGTAGATTTGAGACCATAACAAATTGTTATAAGAAATCATTAAAATAGCAAACTTTGAAGGAAAACTTTTGACAGCCAAAGCAACTTGTTTCTTGTTTCTCAGGTTTGAGGACACTACACATTATATTGATTGGGTGAAAAAATTAATTATTCTACATGCACATTGACTTATGTGGCATGGTCAGGAGAGGCAGAAGCCTGTTCTCCATTTTCATTATTTTATGGATGGAAATTAATGGGGAATATCTTGACTTGGAGTTTGTCAACTAAAATCCAGAATTAAGAAGTTATTTAACTGTCATAACTAAATAGTTCAACAAAAAGTAAAATATAACCCCAAAAGTAACGATCAAATTTTCCAAAAAGAAGCGCATGTTTAACCCCACAATATATTGATGATCCTCATAAAAACCTGAAGAGATAATGTTTAACCCCCAAAATATATTGTAGATGCCCGTAAAACATAAGTGTTTAGCAAGGTAAAAAAATAACTCAGAGCACCAAAAACAAGAGAGGCTGGATATTACACGTTTCCGAAGAGAAAGAACTGCAAGCTTCCTAAAATAGGATGAAATGACTAAAATACCCCTAAACGACCAAAAGCTGCTTATTCTCGCTTCTAAATAAGTAGAATATACATGAATTAACTTATTTAGAAATGTCCATTATTCACCCACTATTGTGAATCACAAATTTCCTTTATTGTCTAGGTAAATTCGTGTATATTGTTGATCACAAATTCAAATAAAGAAGGAATAGCTCCACATCTAGGTAATTGGTGTAAATCTGTTCTCCTGAAGCTCCACATTATTGTTAAACTGGAAAAGGTCCAAATACCCTCTGGACTTTATGATAAGGTTTATATATAATTCTCGTTAAAAGTTTGGCTCATATCCAACCTTGTCGTTATACTATAGGCCTAGATACCCCCTTTTTTTAAACGGAACCAAATACCCTCCTAGACTTTACGATAAGGTCTATATATAACCCTCGTTAAAAGTTTGGCCTATCACCAAATTTTATATACTAGAAGATTTCTTTTAACCGTCGGGGCGACGAATTAGGGAATATTTACTACAAAAGTTTATCTGCATAAATTTATTGGCATTTAAGATCAAAAGTAAAAAAAAAAAAATCTTTTTTTCTTAAACTATTTGTCCAATTAAATAATTATTTAAAAATCTTCTTTTAATTTTTCTTAAACTTGTAAGTTCACATAAATGGATCTACATGGTACGATATGTTAGATGTTTTTTTTTTCAATGTACCTATGAGCAGACATATTTTCTTGTCGATAAATGTTTAGGTAGATAATGCTTAAACTTTTGACGAGGGTTATATATAGACGTTATCATAAAGTTTAGAGGGGGTAGTTGGCTCCGTTTAAAACAAAAGGGGTAACCAAGCCAATAGTGTAACGGCAAGGTTAAATATAGGTCAAAGTTTTATCGAGATTATATATATATATAGACCTTATCGGAAAATGCAAATGTATTTGGACCTTTCCGTTCTAGTTATCAAGTACTAGATACAGAAATAGAATCACACAATTCGTCAATTGGAGCATATGCTGTGCCGTCTATTTTGAAAACAAGTATTGCATGGATTCTAATAAATGAATTATAAAGCGAGGATTAGTAATGTTAGGATTACAATAAAAAGGATATTTTTTATCTTAATCAATGCATTCTTATTTTACATTTATTCCGCATAAAATAATACATAAATTTAGGCTTAATTTATTAAAGTATTTACGGCGGAATAACAAAAGAAGTAACTAAACAACATGTGCATAGCTTTATGGGGTGATTAAATCACTTTTTCTAGGATGATCTTGGTAAATAGTTATTTTTCAGGTCGGCTATTTGAGCTTAGTCATATTTTAAATTGTATTGATAAAGTAGTCATTTACTATTGCAAAAATACAAGTCTGGATAACAATACCTCAATCTAAAGCACAGAACAACTCGGAAACGATACTAAATTTTAAATATTTATTAGTACAAAATTCAATAATTGTTCTTGGAGTTTGAATGACAGAAGCAATAGCTCTCAATTGATGAAGTATAGTGTGAACTCATAATCATGTCATTCCTGAATTTGCACTTTGTAAAGGTTCATAAAACAGTAAATTTTCTTGATTTTTTGTATTTAAAATTAAAAATTTCTATAGGATAATATGAATTTGAAAACCATGAATCGTTTTTCGATTACCCTGGACTTGAACTAGTAAAGGTTCAGAAATCGGTAATTTTATTCTTCTGAATTTTTTATTTAAAAGGTTAAAAATTATTGAGTAATGTGAATCCAAAAACCATGAATCATTCCTAGATTTTGCACTAGTAAACATTCAAAAATCAGTAATTGTTGTTTGAATTTTATATTTAAAAGTTAAGAATTATTGAAGTATATATAATGTGAATTAAAAAAAAAATCATGAATTATTCCTGAATTTCGAACTAATAAATGTTCAAAAACCAATTATTTTTCTTGGATATTGTATTTAAAAGGTTAAAACTGCTGAAGCATAATGTGATTCAAAATTATGAAGCGTTCTTGGATTTTTCTAGATCTTAGACTAGTAAAGGTTAAAAAAAATGTGGAATCATTCATGCAGTTTAGATTTTGTACTAGTAAAGGTTCAAACTACTGAATTATAGAAATTCCAACATAATTTATTGGGGTTTCACTTGTCAAAATTTCAAACACCAATACTGACAGAAGTTCTATTCCGTATTTTAGTTGGAGCAAACATGTCAATTTAATCGGAATATTTACTTTACTATTACAATTTAAAATATAGCTAAACTCTAAGAATCGTTCCTTAAAAAATGGCCAACTCAGTTAATTTTTACCTTTTTCTACCATCATTTAATCTCTACCCTAAACTACAATCATCACCATTTTATGACCATTTAAAGGAGACTTTAGTTAGTTCACAACCTCTTCTCTACTCATGGTGCTTTATTTAGAGTTGAAATTAAAGCACCATCAAAGGTAGGGACTTTTCATTGCGTATTCGAATTAGTCGGACTTCAAAATAGATATTCCCTCAGTTTCAGTTTACGTGAACCTATTTTCTTTTTGGTCTGTTCCAAAAAGAATAAACTCTTTCTAAATTTATTAACAATTTGGTTTAAACTTACAATTCTACACTTAATGAGAAATCTTTATAATCACACAAATACTCTGGACCCCATTTGGATTTGTTTAGAACCACAAATTTCAAAAGTTTTTATTTTTTTAAAAACTCCATGCCCCGTCAAATAGATTCACATAAATTGAAACAGACGGAATATCAAACATTGGAAAAAAAGAAAAAGTTCAAACAGAAGTTATGTGTGTTACTGTGAAATATAGTATATTTACTTCCACAACTCTTTTTTGTTACAGCTGAAAATGAATCAAACCCATGAATATCATCACAAGAAAAGGGAGAAAATGTTGATAAGGGTATTGAAAACAGAGGCACTGGACAAGACAGGCTCTTCTTCTATGGCCTCTCAAATCTCTATCTTGGATAAGATAAGACCCCACAATATTTTAAGCCTAAAGATTATATCCTTTTTTCAGCCATAATATTTTCTATCTCCTATTTTTGCATTTTCCAATACAAAACCAATCATATAGCCCATACATACTTCTCTAGCTATCCTTTTATCTTGAACACTATCATTTGTCACCAAAAAACATAGATATACTTCTCCAAGCTATAATTGTCTTTTCTACTTAAACAAAGTATTCTAACGACTGTCTTATTTATTTTTAATATTATTATTGTTGATAAAATAGATACTTATATGTTAGCATGGCCCATGCATAAAGATATTCTTTCTCAATCTCATTTATGTGACATATTTTTTTATTGAGTAAAGAAAATAAAATATTTATATTTAGAAATAATTAAGCTTTAAAATTTTGTTTTACTTAAATGAAATAATTTATAGCATATAAATGTCCGTGACATCTTTTTAACCACTAGATTCAAAAATCTCTATTTTTTTTAAACTTCATGCTTAATCAAACAACCTAACGTAAATTGAAATTGGGGACATTTTAATTACTGCAAAGCTTCATTGTCCTAATATATGAAATCCCTATGCAAAACAAGAAGGAAAAGGCTGTTTTAGTTACCTATAGACTGTAGAGTTAATACATTTACTATTTCCTACTTCAATCTAGATTCCCCTGATGTCTTAGGTAAGTTTGATGAATTAATATCGTGTTTGGTCAAGTTGAAAAAATCAGTTTATTTTAAGAAGCATTTTCTTTCTAAATGCACTTTTGATAAGAAGTATTTTGTATTTGACAAATTAATTTTAAAAATACTTTTAAGCAGTAATTAATATTTGACCAAGCTTTTAAAAAGTGATTATAAGTGTATTTTTTTCAAAAGTGCTTCTGGGATGAGAAGAAATTATTTTTTCTGCTTCTCCAAAACTGCTTCTGCTTCTACTCAAAAGTATTTTTTTTTCTCCTAAAAGCTTGGCTAAACACTTCAACTTTAAAAAAATACTGTTTCTGAAGAAAAAAAAGTACTGTTCAACTTGGAGAAGCTTTGCCAAACAAGTTGTAACTCTTACTTAAGTAAAAACGGTCAAATAATTCTCCACTATATTTTTGTTATTCCTATTTGTTTAATAATGATGATATATGTAGTGCAGTGGCGGACCCAAAATTTTATGCGAGCGGGGTTCAATCTTAGAAGTACATAATTTTAATCTTAAAATAGTAGTTGTCAAGTGGTTTCAAATATTTGTACAAAATTTACGCAGCTTGAATCGTAATATATATATATATATATATATATATATATATATATATATATATATATATATATATATATATTTTGATGAAGCGAGTTCATTTAAACCTGTTTGCCACCATGTGCATTCGCCATTGATGTAGTGGCTAGCTGCATGGATGTAAGGGTGGTCAATTAAACATCCTTTGCTGGAATACTAAGTATATAAAAATTATATTGTATATACAGGTTAAAAACTATATATTTACCTTAAATGTTGAACATTCTTAATTATGAAAATTTTAACTTCGGTACTGAGTATCTACTTTAGCTTGAGAGCACCAAAACTATACTATTAGGTACCTACCAATATAAATATCGAGGCAAATTTTTATATACTTAGTATTTCAATGAAAAGTATTCAATTGATCATTCTTACGTCTATGCAGCTCGCCACAGCATATATCATCATTATATTATAAAAATATGATTAAGATCGCATACGATCGTAAATTAGTTAACTAAATTTGTCTGAATTCTAGACACAAATCTTCCTTTCCTAATTTTGAGTAAATCTTTAGCCATGACACTCACCTTTCTACTTTTATTTCCAAATTAATAATTAACAAAACAACCATTTTCACATTAATACAGACGTAATGGTGCTCAAATTTCGAGAGTCAAATAAAATTATTTTTTGACTGTAAGTTTTTTCATATTTTTTTAAATATTTTAAATTATTTGACTTATCGTATTTTTTATGTAGTTTTTTTTTTAAGAAATTAAACACTCAATGTTCAAATATTCGATCAAAATTTAAAAGTTTGAATGTCGAAAAATGACAAGTATAGTATAAATTGTGATAGAGGAGTAATATAATATAATATAATATAATATAATATAATATATAAATATTATATAATATAATATATAAATATTCCTTAATTAAACCAATAGGATATTTTAGGCAGGAAAATAAAAGGATATTTTTTATGAAAAAGACAAATATAAATAATCCAAATAATACGAACCGCTCATTCGTCACCTGAAAACAACCACTCACTCTACTTCCACATTCACGATAATTTCATCAACAGTTTAGCTCCTCTTTCTTTCTCTTACAACAGAATTCAGTTCCATTACTCAGAGTTATTACTTTCTCTCTCTAACCGTCAATGGAGTCTCGCGTTTTGACTGGCGCCACCGCCATTCGCGGCCTCCCGCTTCTTCGGAAGCCTGTAGTGAAGTTAACCGCTGCTAGCTTCCCTACTGTTGCAAAACCAACCGGAGCTGTTAGCGGTGGCGCCAACTTGATTTGGGGAAGACAACTACGCCCAGCTATTCTTCTCGAAACTTCTCCTAAGCGGGAATCTATCAAGCCATGCTTCACGGCGGCTTCGTCGCCGGCCGAAGGCAGCGATTCCGCCGGGTGGGTCCATTTCTCTCTTATTGACCCGACCCGAATCCCATCAGCAACTTCTAATTCTTTTTCGGACTTTAGTTGTATGCACTTATACTTTTAAAGATTTTATAACAGGTTGATTTATCATTAATTCTTATTTCTAAGTTATTCAACTAATGATGCTCTCATTAATATAGTTTCCTGAATTATTTTTTAAATGATCCGATTATATAAATATTATTTGCGCTATAAATATAAATTTATTTTTTTGAGTTCAAATTTTATGTGCTGATAGTACAAAATAATATTTATATAATCATGTTATTATTAGATATTACAAGTAAACTTTTGTTAAATATTAATGCGTTCTTTAATAAATATTAAGTATTATTATACAATGTAAAAATTTATTATATCTGTATTTTGTCTGTGCATATAAATTAAATATTTTTTAATCATCAGCTGCTTGTAATTGATTTGACCTCCTTGGTTTTCGCAGGGATGCTAAAGTCGGGTTTTTCAACAAAGCGACCCTGATTACCGGGTTTTTCTTCTTCATGTGGTATGTCACGTGACCCTCGATAATTTTTATTTATGAGTTTATTAATTGTTTTTAACCTGTCAACGGTTTTTGAGTGTTGAATGACGAATTTGACCTTTTATTGTTATAGGTATTTTCTGAATGTGATATTCAACATCCTCAACAAGAAGATCTACAATTACTTCCCTTATCCTTAGTACGTATTTCAATGTCAATTTTTTTGTTTTCTTCTAAAGCGTATTCAATTTTGGATTGTAGTATAAGGAACCTTTATTATTTTACACTTTTGTTATTTTTTAATATTTTATTTTGGTTATATACAGTTTTGTATCTGTTATCCATTTGGCTGTTGGGGTTGTATATTGCCTGATAAGCTGGACTGTAGGCCTCCCAAAGCGAGCTGTAAGTGTTTCTTTATTTTTTTTAATAACTGATATGTTTATTAAAATATGTTATCTTATGTAATTAAACGTAATTACTACTCAATATGGTATTTTGAGAGTTTGTGATTAAGTTTAACTTCTACATACTAGACGAGAAAGAATTTGTACAGTATCAAATCACCTAAATGATAACTATAGGAAATCGTAGTAACGTGGAAAATAAGGCTATTGATAGTCTAAAGAAAATTGCACTGCCACTGCAAGGTTAAAGGATTAAATTAGCAAGGTTAATCTTGTTTGGTATGGTAGAAACTTTGTTCCTTAAGTGACTTGTGCTTATTTTAATAATGCCCCTTTTTCTGGATAAAAGACACTGGAGATCTCCAATTTGATTTGTGTTTCATCTTGAAAGGGAATGGTAGGCCATTAGAAGCTATGTTGCTCGGACTCTCCGAAAATATCACTGGGTGCGTGTTGGATCCTACAAAAGTAGTGTATATTTGGAGGATCTAACACGGGTGCAGCATCATTTTGGAGAATCCACACAACATAGATTAGGAGAAAACTTCTAAAAGTGGAGCACACATTTCGATTCTTGGTTCGCGATCATTGAAAGCTATTCAATAAGGTGAAGTATTAATTGATGATAACATGGTTTTAGCTTAACTAATTTGTACTTCTCTTTTGTAGCCTATTGATTCAACTCAACTGAAGCTGCTCACCCCTGTTGCCTTTTGCCATGCACTTGGCCATGTGACCAGCAATGTCTCATTTGCTGCAGTTGCAGTCTCATTCACTCACACAATTAAAGGTCACATTCTTTTGCAACAGAACAGTTTGTTGTATAATCTTTGTTCTAGTATATAATGACGAATATTTCTTTTTCTTGATACAGCTCTTGAGCCTTTCTTCAATGCATCTGCATCTCAGTTCATTCTTGGGCAACAAATACCTTTAGCACTATGGCTGTCACTGGCTCCTGTTGTCCTTGGTTAGCTCTATTCTTCACTGTCTGCTTCCACTTAGGTTTACTGATAACGAGAAATTTATATTTTCAGTTACCATGTTGTGATTTACCTTTCAACTGTATGCAGGTGTTGCGATGGCTTCATTGACTGAGCTATCATTCAATTGGCTGGGATTCATTAGTGCTATGATTTCTAACATCTCCTTCACATACAGGAGTATATACTCGAAGAAAGCTATGGTATACTCTACGCAATTCTGACTTATTAAGCCATTCAGTCTAATCTATATTGGGGATTTCACTTATGAATTCTTCTTTTGCAGACTGATATGGATAGTACTAACGTCTACGCCTACATATCAATCATTGCCCTTATCGTGTGTATCCCGCCTGCCATTATTGTGAGTCTGATAACATCAGGATTAGCCACTTGTTTTTATTTCCTCCTTTCCCCTCATCCACTTCTCACTTTATACTTTTCATTTTTATTATGTCACAGATTGAGGGACCTCAATTACTCCAGCACGGGTTTGCTGATGCCATTGCTAAAGTTGGTCTAACGAAATTCGTAACAGATCTGTTTTGGGTGGGAATGTTTTATCACCTCTACAATCAGGTATTCCCAGTTAGATAAGTTTCCTTAAAAAGTTATTATGCTGCGACATTCATAAAAATCTCATACACCTATTAATGTGTGATGTCGATGCATAATGTTTTGTCTTACACTTCCAGGTAGCCACAAACACCCTTGAGAGGGTGGCACCTCTCACACACGCAGTTGGAAATGTGTTGAAACGTGTGTTCGTGATTGGATTCTCAATTATTGTCTTCGGTAATATACACATTTAAAGTTATATCAGCAGAATTCAGTGTTATTGGTACCAAGATAAGGAATTCTAAACGATACGTATGTTGCAGGTAACAAAATTTCCACACAAACTGGTATTGGTACCTGCATTGCAATTGCTGGTGTTGCACTCTACTCCTTCATTAAGGCCAAGATGGAGGAAGAGAAAAGGGTGAGTCCAACTGTGCAAAAATGAAATTTGATTCCTTTAAAAAAAAACGAATGATGGTTCCAAATTTATCATAAAATATACATTATAGGGAAAGAATTTGTTGTTGGTCAACACGTACGATTAGTTTTTGTTGCTCAGTAGCATGAACTTGGAATCTGGTGACAACATTACTAATAATCAGAGCTTTTTCGAAAGATGGTTAGGTAGAATGGAAGTATCTATGCAGTAATAGTGGTAATATGTTTGTATGAGCTAAATGAGGTTATTGAAATTACGCAAATGGCCATATTTTGATTTGAAAGATAGTTATCGCACTCGATTCAGGAGTGGGATAGATGGTTTTCTCACTTTAGCACTCATGAATTATTTCAGTGCTATACAGGATTATGGACCTATTTATGAATAGCACTGAAGTAATTGTACTTATATTTTGCATTATTAGATTTCCTTTTTTTAATTGACAGCTCGCCGTTATTAGCTTAGTACCAACATATTCGGTTTATTCGGGCAAGCTTATTTAAGGGCAGCCCGGTGCCTTAAGCTCCCGCTATGCGCGGGGTCCGGGGAAGGGCCGGACCACAAGGGTGTATAGTATGCAGCCTTACCCTGCATTTCTGCAAGAGGCTGTTTTCAGGGCTCGGACCCGTGACCTGCAGGTCACATGGCAGCAACTTACTAGTTACGCCAAGGCTCCCCTTCTTTGCGCAAACTTATTTATCATTATATAATGATTTGCTTGGAGTTGTACCTGTCTCACGTATCTTTAACGTTCTGGTGAAAACCTATCAGAAGTGTGGGCTTCACCTAGGGGTGAAGGTATGTGTGGTCAACTAAACACCTTCCGCCGAAAAATTATACCGTGTGTACGATAAAATATTAAGTACTACTTGTTATTGATAAAACAGAAAATAGACTTTGAATACCCTTGCGTAGCACACTTGTTTATTTAGTTTTCTGGCGTCGCCGCTGGCTTCACCAGTCTACTACACTCGACCTTTGCCATAAACACTACTTCCTGTATTGACATAACAATATGGAGTTACCAACTTACTATCAGCTACTGAAACTGAAATAATTTGTTTTACATTGTTGTTAATGTTATTATTTTGGTCTTTTGCAGCAAAAGAAAGCTGCCTGAAAATGAAGAAGCGCGCCTATGTGGAAGAAGGTTGTTATGGACTTAAGTGTTGATTTTTAATAGTTTTCCCTGTCCAAATAAATGCTAAAAAGGAAACCTTTGTTTTTCTGAGTTCTGTAGTTAGTTTGGAGTCAATTGTTTTGATTCAAAGGTCAATCCCGGCTAATTTTCTGTATACCTGTGATTACTGTAATAATGTACCGCTTCTATTTTTCATTACCAGACTTCATGAACTCATTAGAGACTCGAAGGGCTGTGAAAATATCATATATGTTAATACGCCATTTTCTCTGAACAGCGTGCCAAATAAGTTCACGTGTATAGAATTTCTCCAAGAGTGTTCAAACTTGAAAGAAGTCAAAAAATTCCCCAACAAAGGATGTCCTATATGTTATATACCTCTAAAACCTAATATTTTATCTATATATATTGTGTAATTTTTCGATGAACTTAGGAGAATGTGGCTTCGGCCCTGTGTATAGCTGAAGATCTGGCCAGTTCATTGTTAAAGGAATTCTCTTCTCATGCCAAACATATGATATGGATACTTGCCCTGTTCAATGCCCCCAATGATCTTAGCATTCATCCAGAAGATCTTCAATTGATTAACATGTATTTTTCTCGATTGATCGGCAGTGTACACTAACTAGGCACATGTTATTTTCTTACTGTATAGTTTTGTGCCTTTCTTCCTTTTAACAATGTGCTACAGTTTTTGGTAAAGATCTTTTTTCTTTTGTCCTCCCATTTTGCCCTGGTACTGATTCATATAGTTCGCAACTTCACTCCTCGTAGCTAAAAATCATGGAAAGAGGTTGGGAATGGTTTTGAGTTACAAATTCTCTTTGACATGTTTTTCCTGCATAATTCTCCAATGAACTATAGCTCACGTGATAAATGAAACTGACAGTAAAATGGCGAAAGAAGCTGATCACCATAGTTTGACTATATTTATTTTTAGTCAAAGAAAATTCCCCCAGAATGAAAATGCAGTCGATTAACAAGCTTTACTGAATCTTCTATTTCCCTGTAGTAAAAATATGCAGGGTAGCATTAATATATTCTAGTTATCGAATACATTAGGGGTTCGAGAGATGGTGACGCATCATAAGTATTTTGGCCTTTCCTACACTAAAAAGTACATATTTGGCCCTCTAATTCTTCGTACTTTTGCCGCTAACAAAACGTTCTTGTATTTGTCATGCCATTAACAAGTTTCACTGAGTGAACTCAATATGTCTAACTACTTCGAGAAAGAAGGTTCAAATTTATTCATCAACTTTTTCCATGGTTAAAATCGTGGTCAATTTTGAATAGTATATAAATTTGACATTTTCACCTTGAAGAAATTACTTTTTGTTTACCCGTAAAACGGTACAGTTGAATTTATAAGTAGTTTATAAAAAAGTGAATTGATTTTATCTAAATATAATAGATGAATTAGACAAATATATAAGACTTAGCCTTGAAATTGAAATAAACGTCAGATACCTTAGTCCCGAGCAAAGAGCTATCGGAGGAAATAAAAACATTATAAATAAGCAAGAAAGTAAAATGTTATTTGAGCTTTTGATAGAATATAGTGTATGCTTGTCAGAAAATTCGTATTCTTACAATGATGGAGTTCACTATTTATAGTTACACCTAAGGAACAAGGTCTTAGGATCTGGCCCCTCTTAAATGACAATTATAAGGGCTATTGAAGATTATGTAATGGTGGACAGTGAATGCCATATTCTCTGTAAGAGATCATGGACTTAATGGTATAGAATATTCTTCATTGAATGCTACCAGATGGCAAGCATTTTTTTTTTTTGCCTTTATGAGTATCATTCTCTCCAATGACAAGCATATCGTATATGTAAACTTCGATGGTTTTTCCTATTTACTTTTCAAACATTTTGTTTATGATCCGTTGAGAGGTGGTTCCAACGTTTTTTTAGCCTGAAGGCCATCACATTGTAGCAATATGTGCCGAAATTCGTGATGAACGAAGTTTTTCCAGATCCTCCAGATTCATCTTGATTTGGTTGTACGGGAATGAGTCTTTTGGGCATGCCTTATTTAAATTTTTATAATCGACTCACATGCGAAATTTATTACTGTTCTTCTTTAGAACTACTACTACGTTAGCTAGTTAATCAGGATACTTTTCCTCTCAGATTGAACCGATATCAAGCAAACAATTACCTCTTCTTTGAAAATTTTGTTTCTAACCTCGGCAATAGGAATTTTTTTCCGGAGGGATGCTAGGGTCCAAGCTTAGCTTTGTGTACGACCACTTCTGGTGGTATATCTGTAATGTCCTCATGCGACCATGCGAAACAATCAATATTAAATTTTAGAAATTCAATAAATCCAGACCTGAGCTCGGGGTGCAGTCCTGTCCCTAAGTGAAACTTCATCTCCAAGAACTTTTCAAATAACGCGACTTGTTCAAGTTCTTCAGCTGTGGATTTTGTAGCATCTGTCTCTTCTAGTTCCTGGAAATATCTTGGTACCGGATAGGATTTCGATGACTCCTCCCCTGGTTGACTTTGCTCGGCTTGGGACTAGGCCGATTCCTATAATTGTTATGCGGCATGCTCCTTCCCTCCCCCTGGTTGACTTTGCTCGGCTTGGTACTAGGCGGCAGTTCATATAAATTCTATGTCGCATGCTCTTTCCCGTTGCTACTAGAAACTGAGATTGCATTCATTTCTCTCGCTACCGGTTGACCGCCTTTTTTTGTTTAATCCCCTCGGGAGTGAGGAATTTCAGCAACTGATGATATGTTGAAGGCATAACCTTCATCTCGTGCAACCATGATCTCCCCAACACAATGTTGTAACCCATATCGCTGTACATCACCTCAAAAATGTTCGTATTCATCACCCCTTCAACATTACTGGGCCGCATGATCTCTCTTCGGGTTATCACACTTACTAAGTTTAACTTGGCGAGGCGTTTTGTGGCCAGAATGATGCTTCTGTGAGCTTGGCTTGCTCCAACACCCTCTGTTGTATGATGTTGGCCGAACTTCCTAGGTCCACTAGAACACGTATAATTTTAAAATCAAAGACATTTAAAGAAATTACCAATGCATCATTGTGCGGTAGCAACAATTCATGTGTGTCTCTCTTTGTGAAAGTAATGTTGTCTTCAGCGACTTCCCGGAGTCTTTTGCTGTGGGTCACTGACACCTTCGTCTTTTTTGCCGCCGAGAATGTAACCCCATTAATCTCATTACCACCGAAGATCATGTTGATCATCAGGCACGGGGGATCTTCTCCTACTTTCGAAGGTTCTGCATTATCGCGATTGTGACTGTAGTTGTTTTTAGCCTGGTCACTTGAAAATTCCTTGAGATGGTCATTCTTCAACAATGTAGCCGTTTCTTCACGCAGATCCCGGTAGCCCCCAGTCCGGTGACCGTTGTCCCATGTTATTTGTACCACAAATTAGGGTCAAATCTTATTGACTTGGGGAACCGTGCTTCTTAAATGTTCTTCATGCCCAACACCAGCTCCACTACCCTGACGTTGAAGTTGTATTCGGAAAGACTAGGGTAGGAAGAATCTTGAGAACCTGATGTTTCCTTGTTCTATAACGACCTATTATTTCAGGTGTGATCAGTTCTCAATTGGTAACGAATCTATTCGCCGACCGAAAACCTCTGCCGTGTCCTTTGGCCCGTTTATAAGAAAAAAACCAACCTCTTGAAGACCGTTGATATATGTCAAAATCATCTTTGGATTTCTCTTTATTCTTCTCCCCGTCTCAACCCTTGGACGACGCCAGGAAACCAAGCTGATCATCATCAATCCTTATCATAGACTCGTACTGGTTGTGAACATCATCCCTTGTTGTTGCATGAAACTCGAACATACTTTCTATCAACTTCCGGAAAGCGTCATAACTCCTCTGGTGCAAACCTTTAGTGAATGCTTCAACTGCCCATTCGTCCGGTACAACTAGTAGCAACATCCTTTCCTTCTGGAGTCTAGTCATAAAATCCCGCAGCAACTCAAATTTTCCTTGTGCTATCTTGAATATGTCGGCCTTTCAGGCCTATACCTTTTTGGTCCAGGCATGGGCCTTGATGAAAGAGTCTGTGAGCATCTCAAAATAGATGTTAATTGACTTCTTTGTGTCTGTTTTGCCTTATACAAGGAGGATTCATCAAGCTTTCACTTTTTCGATCGACCTCACCGACAGCTGATCGAAGGCCTTAACTAGTAAAATATAAAGAAAGATCTTTAAGTCAATTAAATAAACTAGTCAATTTCTGGTCACTAAAAAGTGAACTTCCTTCCTTCGACAGACGGAAAGTCTCTTAGGCGGTCTGAGGATACCAGCTTCGCAGGACCGCAGTCCAACTCAAGGCTAAGCTTTATGGTCCTGCCGCTTTCTCGATCAACTAACCGAACTCTTGAAGACAAGGAAAGGGACTGATTCACAAAGGAATCCGGCACCGACCCGGATAGATAATGCCCTATCGCACTCCCTTCGATCCGCTATCAATCCGCTTGATCAAACATTGCAAGCATCAAGTTGTAATAAGAGACATGAGGTTGATACATCCAGAGGACGTACAGAACCGAGCTGCATATCCGCTGATCACCTTTCAGCCGAAGTTGTGGTTCCAGAAATGCTCTGTTTGCAAGATTTTTTAAGTGGTTAAGGTGACAGTTGATGATAAATGGGTTGCTGAAAATCCTTGCTACTTCTGTGACCTTTGCTATTACATGCTCCACTATGGAACGGGTCTCTGCTTTACGATGATTTCTCTGTTTATGAATATCTCCATGAGTAACGTTTAATTAGAAGAGTTGACATGTGGGTTAGGTGCATATCACGGGTTCCAACCCTGCCGTGAACAACACTGATATTTAAGTGAAGAAGAATAAAGGGTTTTTAAACATATGACTTTGGAAAGCAGGTTTCAGTTTCACACATGAAGTTCAGACCAAAGAATGTGTGTGTATATAATATAAATACAAGTTGGAAGTTTCGCACAGATAATAAATACTATCATCCAATTTATTATTACTATTGTCGCTATCAATGACAAATAGGTTTCAGTCTCTTTGTTTATTGAATTATTGTTCTCAGAACTATTTGTTCAGAGTTCAACTACAAATTATATCCTCTTACAACAACAACAACAACAACAATTGTCGCTACAAATTGTTGTTGTTGTTGTTGTTGCACTGGCCTGTCTAGTTTATCCTTTTTTTTTAATTGAATATTTTAGGAAGTTGAAAGTGGTACTGTTATCGAGAAAAGGGAATAGAAAAGTGAAAAATTGAACAATGTATTTCAGAATTCAGATGGAAAACCTTTCCGTTGAATTATTACTCAAATTGCATATGAAGTTAGATCCTTTTATTGCAAAAGCAGAACACTGTTTTTCATATATAATAGTTTAGCGACAAAAAAGGAAAACTCATAAATCCAGACATTTGAACTCGTAACTCAAGTAGGTCGGTTAAAAATAATTATATTTGCTAGTCAAATATTATATATATATATATATATATATATATAATATTATCGGCTATTATTGGCGATTATACTCAATTCAGAAGATAAAAATGGACTCTTTGTTGTTGTTTTACTTTTGGTGTAAGCAAGATTATACAATGAAAAATAATTATATTTGCTAGTCAAATATTCAATATATATATATATATATATATATATATATATATATATATATATATATATATATATATATATATATATATATATATATATATATTATCGGTTATTATTGGCAGTTATACTCACTTCAGAAGATAAAAATGGACTCTTTGTTGTTTTATTTTTGGTGTAAGTAGGACTATTCAATGGATCTAGAAGCTATAATAGATATTCTAGGATCCCTGTAATAGGATAAAAAATGTAGATGTATACTTTGATACAACCTCCTGTAAATATGGCCAGCACCACCTTTGTGCCTTTTGAATATATAAAGCTGTTATCACCTCAAAAAAGAAATTATTGGCGGGTATACAATATAATTTTTCCTAAATAAATTTATTTTAGGGATTGTTTGGTACAATGGTGGGATATTTTAAGATGTGTGGGATATCCCATGACATTAGTTATCCTACATTTTATATGAGATAGCTAATCTTACTATTTTAGTATAAAAGTTATTTTGAAATTAACCAATACCCTAAACAAAATATTGGACAAACTTAGGGTGTGTTTGGTACGAAGGAAAATGTTTTCTATGGAAAACATGAAAAATGAGTGATTTTATCACTTATTTTCTCTTGTTTGGTTGGTAAGTGGAAAATATTTTCCGGAAAATATTTTCTATTGTTTGGTTAGAGAGTAGAAAATAGTTTTTTTTAGAAAAATATTTTTTGAAATTGCAAAATAAAAAAAAAACAGAAATTTGAAATTGCAAAAAAAAATAACTAAGGTAAAAAAATACATTTTTTTTCGGGGGAAGGGGGTAGGGGTGGGGGCTGCGTGGTGCAGAAAAATGAAAAAACAGAAATTTGAAATTGCAAAAAAAAAAATGTAAGGTAAAAAAATATTTTTTTTTTTCGGTGGGTGGTGGTGGAGGAGTAGTAGGGTGGATGGAAAAACTGAAATTTAAAAAAAAAAAAAACTTTTTTTGGAGAGGGGGTATGGTGGATTGGTGAGGGTGATAAAGGTTGAGAAGGAGGCTTTGGAAAATGTTTTCCCTTCTTTTGATAAGGAAAACATTTTCCTCCAATTAGAGGAAAATGAATTGATAAGGAAAATGTTTTCCAAAACATTTAAGCCAACCAAACATGAGAAAATTGTAAACATTTTCCAGAAAATGTTTTCCTTCATACCAAACACACCCTTAATCTCGAACTTTATCAGAATTATTATCCCTATCCCATACCAAACGATACATTAGAGTATGTTCAGTAAAAATATTTCTAAAAGTTTGGTATTTAATTGTCACAAAATAATTTCTAGAAAAAAAAAATTATTTTTCCACCATAAGGGGAAATTACTTCTCTCATCAGTGTTGGACGAAAGTCCATCACAATTATCTCCAATCTCAATGTTACATCTTAATTTTAAAAAGAGAAAATTACACATAGGTACAACTAAATTTTGTTATAACTATCACTATTAGTATTTAATACACAAAACACTATTAGGTTTGAGTTATCAATACCATATTCTTTTAGTCTGCAACTAATTACCGAAAAATTATTTTCAAAAAATAGTAGGAGTAAGTCGTTTTCTGATATATATGTTCTTTGAAAAATAGCGTATGTCATATCCAATGCACCATAGACACTTTTTCGACAATTTATTTGAAATATTGATTAAAAAAATATTTATAAATTTTTAAATCCACATCCCAAATATTATAGTAAAAGAAAAAATGGGAAAAAAAGAAAAATGTGTGAAGGATAGGTAATCAAAAAAGAAAAAATGGATCACCACTCACCAATAATTACTATTAACCAAATCACAAGTATAAATATCACGATTTTTTTTTACTCTAATCTTCTTCCCCATTCTTCGTTTCTAAAAATCACCACCGGGGTCTTCCGTGTACGGCGATCCCGAAAAAACTTTCCGTTTTCTCTCTGCTATCTCCTTCTACCTCTGTATCTATATAAAATTAACGTATTATATAACATTCTTCTTTATCTTCTTCAAATACTATTTTAAAAAATTCTAATTCGTATTATTGCATGGCGGTTAGTTTTATGAACCGGAATGTGTCGGATTTGTGCGTAGGGAAACCGGCGTTAAGGCCATTACCGGCGGCAGCCACCATAGCGGAGGCGTTAGCGGTGTTGAAAAAGTCCGGCGAAGTTCACGTGAGCGTGTGGAGCTGTGACCATTTGAAGAAGGTTCTAGAAGGTAGTAATTGTGAGTGCTGTTGTGTTGGGAAGATTTGTATGGTGGATGTGATTTGCTTTTTATGTAAAAACGAGAATTTGGATAATCCTTCCAAGGCTCTTGAGGCACCTGTTTCCCAGATTTTGCAGAAAGGGAATTATATTGTGAGGCATTTGACGCCCAATTCAAGGTATTGCGATATTTTTCCCTTTGAATCTTAATATATATTACTAGTTACTATGGCAATTTAGGCAGAGCGGACCTAAGATTTGAATATGGCGGGGCACCATTGTCAGAATAAAAATTTGAGCAAATATTCGAACCCAGGTAGCGCACTAAAAGTCAAGTTATGCCCTCTAAATCGACCAATACAGCTGCCTCAGATGGATCTTAGGGCGCCAATCAAAATATATAGTACTTATTATTTGAGATATATACATATATTTTTTTCCCGAAATTATTTAGTCCTTCTCCGGGCAGGAGATCGATCAAATATAACTGATCATTTAGTCAGTACTTTCATTATATTACTGTATTTGACTGGATATGAAATTTAAACCCAGGATATGTTCATAAGTTCATTTTTTATTCAAATTGTGATTGATTTCTTTATATTATGGTATTTGACTAGATATGAAATGTAACACATGGGATCTTTATAAGGTTGTTTTTTTAATTCAATTTTTAATCATTTATTCAGTATTTTCTTTTTCATTTATTAAGTATTAGGAATAGTAGGAGAAGATATCAATATATGGTTGAAACTTGAGGGTTAGCTCCTTCTGAGCCCAGTTCTAGCATTTTGGAATGAATATTCTTCATATTCTGTATGTACTTATTTGGAATGAATCTTACTGTGCTCAATCCCAAACTATTTGTCATTTGATAGATGAATTCATTGTCATCCTGCTCTATTCTAAACATTTGTTTTTTCATCCAAAACCAACCCATTTCAAAAAGTTTTTTTCTTTCTCATCAGTTACAAAAAAAGTCTGTTGGTGCTTCAACATAATCTTTACTTGTCCCTTTTCAAATATTTAACTCTACTTGTTCACAAGATCTAGCATCAAGTATGTTATAATCTGTTTGGTAGTCTTTTTTTTTTTTTTTTTTTAATAACTGGTTAAGTTACTGCCAATAGGTAATGGGTTCGAACCATGGATCCTGAAATGCAGGGTAAGACTATTTATAATATATTCTTTGGTCCGGCCCTTACCCAGGCCCCGCGCATAGCGGGAGCTTATTGCTCCAGGCTGCCTTTCTTAATCTTTCTTTGTTAGGATTTTCCTTTTCTGGTTTATATGTATCGTTTTTGTGAATGACTTTTGGAGCTTTGAGAGGCATGCAACACATTGTTTAGGCTTGCCATGTCTCTGTAGCCTCATTCTTCCTCTAATTGATGCTATTCTGGACATCTTATTCTGTTTACTTTTGTTGTTTCATGTTATCTATGTTCGCGGACTTTCCAAAATGAAGCCGCACCCGTATCGGATCTTTCAAAAATACACTACTTTTGGAGGATCCACACGTATCCGTCCACATTTTCGGAGAATCAGAGCAACATAGCATGTTATTGGTTGTCTTCTGATATTTTTTTCTTGTTTGTGCAGCTTACTGGAAGCAATAGATTACATTCTGGAAGGCACACAGAACCTGGTTATACCAATCCAAAAGTACATGAGCAGAAATATTAGGACAAAGCTGAGTAAATCTTCCTCCCTGAGTTGCAAACATCACGACGGAGTTGAATACTGCTGGCTAACGCAAGAAGACATTGTCCGCTTCCTTCTGAATTCAATTGGTGTCTTCTCCCCTATGCCCACATTTTCAATTGAATCGCTCAACATCATAGATAATAACGTCATGACTGTATGTTACCATGATCCTGCGATCTCTGCCTTAGATTCCCTTGCTCTTGCACATGTTGAGCAAACTTCAGTGGCTGTTGTTGATGATCACAACAAATTAATTGGTGAAATCTCCCCCTCCACTCTTGCATACTGCGATGAAACGGCTGCAGCAGCAATCATGACCCTTTCAACCGGTGATCTGATGGCTTATATTGACTGTGGTGGTCCTCCAGACGACTTGATCGAGCTGGTGAAGACGAGGCTGCAAGAGAAAAAACTTGGCGCAGTATTGGAACTAATGGATGAAGAGTTCTCATTGTCTTCGTCATCATCGTCAGCTTCAAGTTGTTCTTCTGATGATGAGTTAGGGGTTTGCAGAAATAATGGTTCAGGACGATATTCATCAGCAAGAAGAGCGGAGGCAATCACGTGTTATCCAAGCAGTTCGTTGGTGGCTGTGATGATTCAAGCACTTGCACATCGCGCAAGTTCTGTTTGGGTCATGGATGAGGATAACACTTTGATTGGTTGTGTAACATTTAAAGGAATTCTGAAAGTTTTCAGGAGTCTTGCAAATGCGAGGTCTGCAACCAAATAAGGAGAATTCAGTGAAGGAAATAACACAACAAGCACAAAATTGTGTCAAAATTCTTTCAAATGATTGAGAGACTTTTTTGGTGGTGATTGAAACACGTTGAGTTGGAGAATGTAGTTAATTTTGGAACTTAAATCTTTGTATATGTTGTTTTGTAATGGTCATTATGTTTATTAATTATTTTCATAGTGAAAGTTTAATCCTAATTTTATGGCTTTGCAATGGAGCATTTAAGTTATGAGTTTGAAATTCTAACTCATGTAAGTTGCTAGGTTCTAAATAAAAAATGTATACATTTTCGGTGAATTTTTTTTAATATAATATAGAGTTTGGATAAGAGTTATTGGGTACGGCCGATCTCGCAAGTTATATGCTAGCTGCCTGTTAAGTGATATACATTTTCATTTTGATTTGTTAACTTTTAAGGTTAATTATTTAGTTAAGTGTAAACATAATTACTTACTCTATTATGACAACAAAAATAAGCTGTTATCATTAGCAAATTTCAGATAGAGACAACTACACTAAATATCTTTAACAAACCTGAAAGCTGGATTGCTAAGACTATCCTTTTCCTATCAGTATTAAATAACCCTTTGGAGAATAAAATTGACTAAATAAGTGGAGTTGGTAGGAATAATCATCTTTATCATTAAAAGCAAAATAGCTTGATTTTACCATATCATCATATAATTCTTTGAGTGTCATGTGTATAGAGCATTAAAATTCCTAACTAGTGGCAAATATAGTTTATTAATTACACATTTAATTGAATCAAGTATTTTCGACACAATATAAATATAAACATCATTAAATTTCAACAATTATAATATTCTGAATATATTATGTTAAAAGTACAATACAAAAATTTTAAAAGTTAAACCGATCAAGTTTAAATTCTCACATCTGACCATACCTATAATGATGTTTGGATTAAATAAAACACATTCTCAAGAAAGTTATAATCTAGATCTAATAGCTGTGATATGATATTCCTTGCTGTGAGACTATGACACCATTATTGTGATATTATAACCACTATGATATTTTCTTAGGTACATTAGATTTTATCATCTCTACCAACCATTGGCCTCATGCAAACAGATGGATTATAATATGCAGTGGAATCAGTCCAAATATCTTACCCACATATAAATTAAAAACTAGTATATATTAGGTTTGCACGAGTTATCTCTTGAAACGTAAAAAAAGCTCGTTTATCACGTGAGCTTCCAGTTACAAACATTCAACAGTTCTCTATTATATATAGTAATCGGGTAAAGTTTTTGACACAGCATTTGTTAACCTGTTATAGAAGCTAGAAGGTAAATTTCCTTTTCTTTTCTAGGTTAACAGCAATACTAATTATAAAACATTACTGTCAATTGTGTAAATATTTTAATATTTTCAAGTCATAAAACTTAAATACGAGTAATGTATGAACACAAGAATTGTTCATTAGTTTTTTCGGTAATAGGATTTCAGAGGAGTGTGGTTGTCCCTGAATATGGAGCAAAAACTTGTATATATAATAATACTGTTCAAGGCAAATCAGTTGTTAATCCCTGGTTCATCTTTAAACAAGGCAACTCAGTGTGCAAAGTATAGTGTTCACATAAAATTCGGGGAAGGGCTATAATTAGAGGCGGAGCCAAGATTTTAATTTTATGGATTTTAGGTTTTAGATGCGGCCATAATTATTACCTGTTTATTATGATTTCTTGTTGCTCTGGTTCAAGTATCTTAATTGTCTTATTTCACTATTAATGTGATTCATTATATTGGTATTTTTTCCCATAACATGTTACCCTTCCCCCATTACTTTTGAATTACTTCTATTACTGTTATTATGTTAGATACTATTTAGCTACAGGTTATTGGTTGTTGTGTCCTAACCTCGTCACTACTTTGTCGAGGTTAGGCTCGACACTTACCATCACATGGGGTCGGTTGTGCTAATACTACACTATACACTCTTTCGTGCAGATCTCATTACAGGAGCATACAGACCTTAGCTAGGGGTTCATTGTGACGACCCAAAGGGTCATCACTTATTTTATTGATCATTTCGAGCTTCGAGGCCTTGAAAACCTCATTTTATGTTGCCTCGATTTACGTGCACGATCCGAGCATGTAGCCGGAAAGATTTTGTGATAGAAAATATGAATTCTATGAGAAATTTGGATAAAAATGATATTAATATTGATATGGTTGACTTCGGTCAACATTTTTGGTAAACGGATCCGGACCCGAGATTGGATGGTCCCGAAAGGTCCGTAGGAAAATATGGGACTTGGACATGCGTCCGGAGTCGAATTATGAGGCCTAGAGCCCAAGTTATGAATTTTTCTGTGAAATTGTTTTGATGTAATTGTTAAAGGAAAATGAATTAATTGACCTTGGTATTGGGCTCGTATTTTGGTTCCGACGCCCGGTACAAGTCTTAAATATTATATATGTGCTTTCTGCAAAGTTTGGTGACATTCGGATGTCGTTTGATATGTTTTGGACCTTGAGTTCCAAGTTTGAAAGTTTTGAAAACCAAAAGTATGAAAATCATGAACTCGAGGCTTGATTTGATGAAAACGATGTGATATTGGCGATGTGATCGCACGAACAAGTTCGTAATGTGTTTTTGAAGTTGTGTACATGTTTGGTTGGGAGCCTCGAGGGCTCGGGTGAACTTTGGATAGGCCACGAGATCAATTTTTCATGTTAGAAAGTTGTTGTCAGCACCTGGTCTGCAGAGTTCGCAAATGCGAACAATAGTTCGCAAATGCGAACTTCCCAATATTCTGCCTGTGTTCGCAAATGCGAACAATAGTTCGCAAATGCGAACTTCCCAATATTTTGCCAGAGTTCGCAAATGCGAACAATAGTTCGCAAATGCGAACTTCCCAATATTCTGCCTGTGTTCGCAAATGCGAAATCCCCCATATTTTGCCTGTGTTCGCAAATGCGCCTGTGTTCGCAAATGCGAACAATCCAGTGTCATGCCTGGGTTCGCAAATGCGAACAATAGTTCGCAAATGCGAACTTCCCAGTTTTGCCTTGGCTTCGCAAATGCGAACAAAAGTTCGCAAATGCGAACTTCCCAACCTTAGCTTATTTTTCAAACTCCAGAAATTGGTCGGGGTTCGCAATTGCGAACCCATGTTCGCAAATGCGAACACAGAGACCTGTAAATCACGATTTCCAACTTCATTCTTCACATTTCACAACCCAAAAACACCCATTTGCGATTCTTCACGGACTCCCTCTTCTTTAAAACAATTGTAAGTCACTTTTTACTTAATTCTTTCAATTTCTAACAACATTAAACATGTTTTTCAATAGAAATCAAAGGTTTTCATGGTAGAATTTCTTGTTTTTGGTAGAATATAGGGTTTTTCATAAATTGGAAAATTGGACCTCGAATTGAGGTCCGATTTTGAAACAAATCATATACTTGAACTCATGGGGGGGATGGGTAACCGGATTTTGGTCCGAACCCCTAGCTCCGACCATGTGGGTCCGGGGTCAAAATTCACTATTCCGGGCAGAATTTTGTAAAAGTTATAATTGGCCTTATGAATTAGTTTGTTGAGTAGTATTGATGAAATTAAATCAATTGTGTATAGATACGATTGGATTGGAGCCAAATTTGAAAGGAAAAGGGCATTGCCACGGATTGAATTGTTCATAAACATTCGAGGTAAGTGTTTGTTCTATCCTAGCTTGAGGGAATAGGATTATGTGCTATGTGTTATGTGATCGAGTGCGGTGTATGGGCTGTGGTGACGAGCATCCATACTCTGGTGTCTAGCATGACCGTGAGTCCTTGTTAATATTTGTTATGGGACATATTTGAATATAAATTGTTGAACCCTTGCCGGGTTTAGAAGTGTTATTGTTCTCCCTTGTCGAGACTTGTTGTGAAGATGATTGTTGATTGCCCTTGTTGGGACGGTTTGTGATTTACTATTTCATTCTTTGCCCTTAACTGTGATTGTTATTTGGGTGAGGAAAAGTGATAATGCACGAAGGGTGATGCCGTGCCTTGATTTATTATTTATGCACGAAGGTTAATGTCGTGCCATGTTTTATTGATTATGCACGAAGGTTAATGTCGTGCCATGTTTTATTGATTATGCACGAAAGTTAATGTCGTGCCATGTTTTATTGATTATGCACGAAGGATCATGCCGTGCCTTGTTATTGAACCATGTACGAAGGATCATGCCGTACCATGGATGTGAGGATGAGAGTAAAAGCACGAAGGGTGATGCCGTGCACTTTATTTGCGTATTTGGTGAGGATGAGAGTAAAAGCACGAAGGGTGATGCCGTGCACTTTATTTGCTTATTTGGTGAGGATGAGAGTAAAAGCACGAAGGGTGATGCCGTGCAACTACTTGCTATTCCTTGACTTGATATTAATTATTTTTCCATTATACTTTGTTTTTCCTTGTGGACTTATTAATTGTTGTTAATTATTGAGTTTCTTTTGAGATATTCCTTATTGTGTTATTACTTGGTTATTTCTCGTTATTTTGTGGTATTCATATATATTAAAGAATTGGGATCGTGTGGCGCGCCGACCACTTTTATGATAAGAAAATGGGATCGTGTGGCACGCCAACCACAAAGTGATTTGAATCTTGGCATTGGCCATAGTTGCCGGTAGCCTATTGATATATTTGGGAGCGGGTGGCACGCCTACCACAAGATATAATTATTGATACAATGGGATCGGGTGGTACGCCTACCACAAGATATAATTATTGATACAATGGGATCGGGTGGTACGCCTACCACAAGATATAATTATTGATACAATGGGATCGGGTGGTACGCCTACCACAAGATATAAATTATTGATACAGTTGGGAGCGGGTGGTACGCCTACCACGAGATATGAAAAGAAAAATAAAGAATTGAGACACGAAAGTAAGATTTAATTATGTTTATTAGATTAATCTGGATATTATGAGTTATTGGCTGTTATTGCAGAGAAGAGTATTTCCTTATAAATGTTATATATATATATATATATATATATATATATATATATATATATATATATATATATATATATATATATATATATATATATATATATATATATATATATATATATATATATATATATATATATATATATATATATATATATATATATATAATCTGCACAGGTTGATTATAGCAGGTCCTGTCTAGCCTTGTCACTACTTCGCCGGGGTTAGGCCGGGCACTTACCGACACATGGGGTCGGTTGTGTTGATGCTACACTTCTGTGCTTTTTGCAGAGATCACAGTGTTGGATCAGGAGCAGCAGCAGTAGATCTTTTGCGTGGGAGTTGATCATATTTGAGACCGAGGTAGCTTGCAGACGTCCGCAGGCCCGGCGTCCCTCTCTTTACTTATGTTACTAGTTGTAGTCTCTTTGTTCCGAGACAAACAGATTATGTTATATTTCTTTCGGACTTTTATGTGTAGTTTCCAGTAGTAGTTCGTGAGTTGGTGACTCCACGTCTTGGGTAGAGGATTTCAGTATGATTTTACCTTGAAATTTGTTATTTCTATTTCGATAAAGTCTTCCGCACTTGTTAATTAAGGTATTGGTTTTGGTTGCTAAATTGAATATGAAATATTATTAAAAACAGGATAGTGTGAATAAAGTGACTTGCCTAGCTACCACGAGTAGGCGCCATCAGGATCCCGATGTTGGGGGAAAATCCGGGTCGTGACAAGTTGGTATCAAAGCTCTAGGTTACATAGGTCTCACCACTCACGAACAAGCTTAGTAGAGTTTGAGAGGTAGGTACGGAGACGTCTGTACTTGTCCTCCAGAGTCTATTGAGTTAGGAAAAGTTTCTCATTTGTTCTTTCTTATCGTGCGAATTTATTTTTCAAAATGTTAAATTGAATTTCTACTCTTGTCTTCCCACGAATGGCGAAGTCACGTACCGCTTCTTCAGCCGAACAATGGCACGGGCTGGTGATAGATCAACTATGCCTTCAAAAGTTTTACGGAGGTCGGATAGGTTTTACCAAACTCTTCCTTACCACCTTCAGTGGTGCATCTTTTGAGAACCCACGAGATCGTGCTTGACCGCTGTTATGAGGGATTACAGAACGTGGGAATAGTCGAATGCGCGGGGGTTTATTTTACTATGCTACGAAGGGAAAACAGAAGTAGTGGGAAGATAATGTATTTTCCACACCAGTTATGGTCCCAACGGAAGATGCAATTATATCAGGAGATCATCCAATAAATCGTGTTGGGTTTCAACGGACCTAGACGTCCGGTCGATATGTTGGAGTTGTGAAGGACAAATATGGTGAGTTATTGGAATGTATATATATGGTATGGAAAGGTCCTCCAAATAATTTATACATATTTAAGGTTGGTTCTTTTCATGGGGTAAGAATCGCCCCCAGAGAATGACGAAGAGTATATGAGTAAATGGGGTAGCTCAGCAGTGTTAAGCCAATATAGCAAAAGAGAAAATTGGTCGTCGATGTTTGTGACAAGCCTACGGAGAGGGCAAGTCGGCCAACGCAACGCTATCTACTAAACTCTATTTTAAGAAAATATTCCAAAGACGTCACCCCCGAGATTCTCTGCAATATGTAGTATATGTGAGCACATGATTTTTGCACTACGCCTTTAAATTCCAAAATTAAAATAAAATGTTTTTTTTTGAGTGCAATTACTTGCTTTGTTTGAAATTAATTATATTTTGTGTGTTTGAATAAGTAAATTAAAAAAAAAATCAAAAAAAAAAAGTAGTAATTAATTTGTTAGTTTAGTTAATTAGAAAATTAGCAAAATAGTTTAAGTAGTAGAAATAAAGAAAAATAGCAGAAAAATTGCAAAAAATACTAGAAAATTAGAGTAAATAGGAAATTAGGTTTTATATTTTTCCATAAAAGAAAAAGAAAAAAAAAGTATAAAAGAAGATACATAAAAATAGGTTAATATCAGAAAATACAAAAAAATATAGATATATATGTAGGTATAATAATCTGGGCCAAATGTGATTCAAATGGCCGGCCCAGACATATTAGCCCAAACGGATCCAGCCGAGGCCATCAAGCAAATCAATCTCTGCCGTCCATGCAGGTTTAATCCAACGGTCAAAATAATTAACAGAGTTATTCAGTTTATTAAGATAATTGGATTAATCTCAACCGTCCACTTGAAATGATCATCACTGAACGGACGGCTCAGATTATCTCGGACATTCGACCTATATAATGCTTTGGTCCGAGAATTTTTGATCATTTTTCATACACCCTAAACCTAGCCGCCCATGTTCTCTCGTCTTCTTCGTCTCCTTCATCCTCAGCGGCCATGGCGGCCACCACTCCTACGGTGGTCGCCGGCTTCTCTTCATCCCTCCCATCTTCTTCTATGTTCCTCTTCACTCATAGCACACCCAAGAACCCAGAAAAACACCTCGTCTTCATAAATCCCGGTCACCGGAGTTACACCGGTGACCACCAAAGTATGAAGATCCACCTCAAACTAATGCCATTCGAACCGTCTCTTCATGATCTATCCAACCATGTTAACCACTACCCTCGAATAAGTCTGGAACGTTTCGAATATCCCAAAAAGGGTCGTCGGAACCCTAACTCCGGCGACCCCAAGTTCAACCCCAATCAAAAATCGTTCTTTACCCTCACCCAAACACCCCTCTTCAAGCCGAAATCCAAAAAGGCCTCGTCTTTAGGCCTGAATGAAAATCAGAGAAAAATTGGAAGAAAAGAGTTCTGAAAAGAATAGAGAGACATGAACGAATAAAGAAAAAGAAAACAAGAAAGAAAAAAGGCTAGGGAATTAGAGAGTGAAAAGGGTGAGGAAAAGAAAAGAATAGGAAGCTCGGGGGACCGGCCCCGCAAGCTAAGTCCCTATCTCTCTCTGTGTTTAGCTTATCTTTTCTTTTTGTTATTTTTTGCTTGCTTCATGCTTTTAATTTGTTCTGTTAGGTCTAGTTTAGTTGGTCGCATGAATTAGAGTTATCTAGTACTTCATCCTTGTTGGTTTCTCTGTTTTAAGTATGTAATCTTGATATCCTTGTTTTTCTTCATCTGCTATCCCTATTAGGGTTACTCATTCTGTTAGCTTTCAATATCTTTTCTTCTGTTTCTTTGTGTGTTTGTTCTGCATGCTAGTTTAGCTATTTGATTCTCATCTTTAGGAATGTTTCTTATGATTGGTTTATAGTACCTCTTCTGTTTTTCTTTCTTTTGTCTAGCATGTTAGCTTAGGGTTTGTTCGGTTTAATTCTATGTTTCTTTTCTTGCTGCTTGTCTTCTATTGCTACAATTGGTCTTATATATCCTTATATGTTAATCTGTCTTTCTTCTAAACCTCAACTAGTTCTTCTCAATATGTTAGTTATAGGATTTTTGTATCTGTTTCATCTCCTTTTCAGATTAATGATTTGTTCATGATTTGGCTCTGGTTGATATCTTTGGGCGAGTCTTTGATATTTAGCCATAAGGTTTCTTAATCTGTTCTTTCGAGCATGTTAGTGATAAGATTCTGTTTGATGTTTTAATCTCATTGTTTCTTTGTTTCAAAGTCATGTTAGGTTTCTGATTGAGTCAAAAGAGTTGCCCTGATTCCATTACAGGCCTTGATCTGTTTAGCTTTCATAGTCTAGTTGACCTTTCTTCTACTGTCATGCATGTTTAACTCTTGTTTTCTTTTCATCTTTTAAGTTGATGTCCTGACTGTTCTTCCTTGTGTGTTCCTCACTCTTGGTTATAGCTAGAGTTCTCTTGTTTATCTTGCAACATTTTCATCTGTGAAATTAGATATCTCTTGTGCTACCCTTCATGATTAGCTTAGTTGTTTTACCTTAATTAGAGTCTCTCCTACTAGTTCAAATGTCCATACTGTTCTATCTTCTTTACATGAATTAGTTTGATCTTAGGGCCAGTAGTAGGTTCTCATGAATGATATAAGTCATGCTTCATTTCTTCTGGACTGTTTTGTGAGAATTTAGTGTCCATATGCCCATGAATCCTGAGTATGTTGGAGTCTTTCAGTGAGTCATTTAACATAAGCTGTTTCTAATTAGTTCTGTTCAATGATTAATTGATATCTTTGCTATATGAACCCGAGCAATGTGAGTTGATTAGTTGAGATTCAACATTATCAAATCCCTTTTCTGAATTTTAATTAGTTGATAAACATTGTTAGGTTTCATTTGGTTATGGGTGCAATTACATTTTTGAAATGGCTAAAACTGCAATAGTTCCATGTTAGTTGAACACTGTTAATGCTTTCATGCTTAGGTGAATTGGCTATAGCTGATAGTGCTAGGTCTCATTAATTAGTTAGTTTTAAATAGGAATTAGCTGAAAATGAACAAAATAGGCTGTTAGGTTTAATAATTGGCCTAAGAATGGTCAACCTTGCAAAGGGTTGACCAATTCATTGAGCCCTAACACACAGCTCTCTGTTTAACAGTGGCTGGTTGTGCAAAGGGCTATGTCTGCAAATGCAGACTAGCCCAGGCTCTATATTGAGCCCTGAACAGCAAAATGGCCAAACCTGTAAAGGTTTTGGGCCCAGCTGTTCAGTATATGGCTTTGATAGCCCAAGCCAAGTCTCGACTTGAGACTGGCTAGTTCTTAAATAGTTAAGCATAACAATAAAATAGGCTATGCCTGCAATTAGCTTTAATTAGGAATAAATGGGTCTTAATTGACTGGAATTAACTTAAAAATGGCTAAATTTGAAATAGTTCTTAAACATAAAAATGGCCAGCCCTTAAATACTAATGCCAGGGCTGGCTATTAGTTAAATAGGTTCAAAACAAGCTAAAATCTGCCCTAGGCAAGCTGGTAAATCAGCAGTGCCCTTAGGGGCACAATTGGGTATTGAAAAGGTAAAATAGTAACTAGTAAGAACTTAGGAGGGTAATAGGGACATTCATGCTCCTGATTTCTGCAATTTTGCGGAGATTTAGGGGTATAATGGTCTCCTAAAAATGGGAAATCTGTAAAAATCTCAAACCCCTAAGGTCATACTAGTAAAAGGCCATAAAAGAGAATCTTTAGAACCTTCCAGCACATGCTGGAAGGGTTTCTGGTAACTGAAATATGGACTTAAGTGTAGATTTAATAAATTTAGGAGGGGGAGAAGTGGGAGAAAATCCCATAACTTTCTCCCCAAGTTTCAGCCTTAGGTTAACTATAAATACACCTTCAAAAGAGCTGAAAAGGGGGAATTCCACCGAAGAACAATCTGAGTTAATATTTGGGGATTCGAACATTGAGTAATCTGAATTAATATTTGGGGTTCCAAATTAGCAAATCTGAAAATACACTTAAGCTGAATTCATTGAATACAGAAGCGTGAGAGATAAAAATAGCAATACAACAGTAGGATTTTCTGGGTTTTTCTAGCGGATTTCTTTGGGTTATCAACTTGGGTTTCCTCTGATATTGCTGTGCTGTGTTGCTGAGTGTTGTGCCTTCTCCTTCTCACTGTTGCATTGGTTGCTTGAGTCCTTGCTGTTATTTGCTTATTGCTTATCTCCCTAGACTCATTGGTCTTATTCTCCTTGATCCAGGTATACTCTTGTCCAGAAATCAAGCTGTAAAGATTGGTTCAAGTGAAATGAAGATTTGAAATATTGTCATTTGCTTGTAATTCTATTTCCAGTTTATAGCATACTGCAGTAGATAGCAAAAAACAGAAACAAAAGAGATGTAATAACTAGAATAAGTAGTATAATAGTAGTATAGTAATAGTAATAGTACATCACTTAGCATTAATTAGGTAAAACATTAAAACATAAGTTAACTAATAATGGTTTTAGAACTGGTAATCACCCACCAACAGTAGATTCGTAAATCAATATAACTTAGCTAATGTAATAGATCTACACTCGAACATAGAGTAGCAAGCATTAGATAGTGATTCATGCATAATTGAATTGATAATCTAATCAGTGAGGTAAGCCGTATTAAAATCAGTGGTTTAATTATAATAAAGTCTTTGAGCCATTTAGATAAAAGTATTCAATCGATAACCATGAATGTTTGGGATTGTTTAAACTATGGTCATATAATTAGCTTGTTTGGAAATCAATAACTGGGTAGTAGAATAGCTTGATTAGAGTCGGATATGTGATATTGATAGGTCTAGTTCACCATAAAACTTGTATATAATCTTAACTCAGTTTACAATATTGCTCTAATAATCAATAGGTAATTAGTATAATTGTTCTTCAAGCCTCTTTTATCATCCGAATCGTCTTTCTCAGATTTAGGACTAAGAAGCAATCTGTTAGTTCTAGCTTGTAGTCTGATAAATTGATGTATTGGCTTCCCTGTACTGATTGAATAAAAACGATGTGGTTTCCAATTCTGAGTATTTATTCCTTTATGAAATCTGTATCATATCTTCTGTTATTACAATCTGGTTTGGGCCCAATGTATAGCGTGGGCCTGAACTATCCTACGAAATTGTTTGGGGCAATGATCGGTAACCTGAAGACTGCTTGGGCTTTAAAGCCTGGGCTGATGCTGATCCATGATTAAGCGAGATGAAGAAGACCAGGCCCAATTAAACAACAAATTACATGGGCCTGGGGTTATTCTAGTGTTAGTAATACAATTAAGGAAAGAACAAGTGTAGAAAACGTAGTTAAATACAAGTATTGAATCCTTTAATGAAAATTGGGACGAGCCCCGCCCGAATAACACCGGGGCCCCCATTTAGTAATGATATAACACAAATAGACCCGGGAAAGCTAATAGCCAATTCCATAGCTTCTCCCAAAAGATTTAAAAGCCGATAGACATTGCTTTAGGACACGATTTTAATATACCTTCCTATGAACGAGTGTGCACTTGGTGCGACTCAAATCCAAATCTCGGTAAAGCTGAAATACACCAAAAGTCATAGGCGTACTGGTTGCGGTATGACTCGAGGCGTGTTTTCGCGATACTGCAAATTCCTAAAAATGATATTTAACGTAAAAGCACATTATGTTGTTAAAATCTACAATTGAGTCAAACAAAAGTCAAGAACGACAGTGGAGCGACCGTGCTAAAACCACGGAATCCGGGAGTGCCTAACACCTTCTCCCGGGTTAACAGAGTTCCTTATCCGGACCTCTGCTTCGCGGACATTTTAAGAGTCAAAATTCCTCGGATTCGGGATTAACCGGTGACTTGGGACACCATTGTCATTCCCAAGTGGCGACTCTAATTAATCTCTAATAAAATCCCGAACCGATTGTCCTTAAATTGGATAAACTCCTTCCCTTACGTTATTTTATCCGTTTCGGGTAATTGAACGTCGGGGTATACCCTACAAGTGTATTTATACACCTTACGCATGTGGGGTAGTAAAAAGGGAGGTGTGACAGCTCTAGCGACTCTGCTGGGGACCCAACCCTGAATTTCGATTTCAGGGTTTAAGAACTCGAGCTCCTTAGAACTGCCGTTCGCGTTTTTGTTTGACTTCATTATATGATTTGAACAACATGCTATGTGCTTTATCGCTTTGATATTATCTGAACTGTATATATGAAATTGTGCCGAAAAACCCTTCTCTCTTCTCCCTCGGGGATGTGCTTACTGGTTGAGACTCCCCTTTCTGTTAAATGTCACCTTAAATTAAGAAAACAGAGGCCGGATAAGTTACAAAGCCGATTGACTCCGCGGGTCACCGGTACGTAGCCCCCTCCTCGATTCGAGTTGTCCGCTCGGGTACACGGTCTAGCAATCTATGAAACCATAAGATTTTGAACATAGGTCTAGGACGATTATTTGCATCATATTTGACTTAGGGGACTCAACACAGGGGTTGGGTCCGTCTAGGACAGGTGACCCGGTATTGAAAAGACCGAGCATGCTATGTGTTGCATTTTATTGTCCTTGATCGTTATGCGGACCGGCGAAAATCCCGAGATTGGAAAAATTGTTGAAAAAGGAAAAAGAGAGAGAGGAAAATAATGATTTGTAGAAAAATAGGTATCCGGAAAAATTTGAAAATTTGAAAAAAAAATAGGTGGAACATCTTTTTGAAACAATTGGTCAAATAATCTGACCGAACTACGCAGGTTTGATTCTCGCCATTAGGTGGGATACGTAGGCAACCCTTAAACGGGTCCAACCATACTTTTAGAAAAAGACCAAAAAGATTTTCTTTTCAAATAATCGAGGTGATTTCTATTTTTGGAAATGGCCGAATGTTCCGAAAGGACGACGGAAGGCTGTTTTTGCAAAAATGGCCACTTCGAAAATCATTTTTCTTTTCTTTCATTCAAAAACTGAAAACTTGCATTGAAAAAAAGATTTTTTCCTTTTCTAAATAAAATCACCTTAATAAATGTGCAGGACGAGCACGATGATGAATGAACAATTTTCCCTAAATAAAATCCCTTTGGAGCTGAGATTATGGTGGCAGGACATGGGATCCGATGGTCAAGACTGGGTCAAAAGGTACTTGAAAGGCCTTACGGGGTTACTCGAAATAGTTCCTCGAGGTGATGTGGTTAGAGCGTTGGTCACGTTTTGGGATTCGGCACACAACGTATTTCATTTCCCAGATTTTGAGCTTACCCCGACTTTGGAGGAGATTGCCTTTTACATTGGGAAGACCGAGGTTCCGTTGAAAGGAAAATACCCGGTATCTCCGAGGACGGTGACAGTACATCGATTCCTCGACTCTTTGAAAATTGCCCGGAATGTTCATAATGAAGATCTGGCCGACGGGTTTTGTTCTTTAAGCTTCATCTACAATAGGTTTGGACACGTTGGGGGTTTCAATGATCCTACCAACAAATTATGTTGCAAGTCCAACCGGGCGAAATGGGAAGAACACCGGAGGTTCGCATTTTTGGTAGCATTTCTTGGAGTTGTTGTATTCCCGAGGAAAGATGGACATATCAATATAAAAGTCACCGGGGTAGCTACCACACTGATAGTACAAGAAAACTGTACTCTGGCCCCGATGATTGTTGCGGATATCTATCGTGCTCTGACTGCGTGCAAAGCGAGGGCTAGCTTCTTCGAGGGGTGTAACTTGATCTTGCAAATCTGGATAATCGAGCATCTGTGTCACCACCCTTCATTCTCGAGCTATGGTTCGGCCGATCGGACGTGTTTGGAAGAGTTCAATGCGAGGACAAAAGAAGTAAGGTTGCCAGAGGGAGTCCAAGGTTGGATTGCGTATCTTCGATCACTAACTGACGGTCAAATTGATTGGACGTATGACTGGTTACCTCTTGACGAGGTGATATACATGCCAACAGAGGGATCGCCATTTTTGATCATGGGTTTGAAGAGTATACAACCTTATGCCCCATACAGGGCCCTGCGACAGTTGGGTCGGTGTCAAATTATTCCAAGAGATGGGGACCTCAGTGTGCAAGCTGTGAAGATTGGTCCGGACGGGCAATTCCGGAAGCAAAAATCCGGCAAATCTGGAATGAGTGCCAAAATTTGAAGATTGATACTTGTGTGCCGAATAGAGCAAAGGGGGAGATGTCACCTGGATACTCCACCTGGTACCGACGAGGGGTTGAACACGAACGTCTTTCAAAGAGACCTCACTTACAAGACCTGATAGAGCAATCCGAGGAAAATCTGAAATGGGCGGCCAAGGAGAAAGAATATAAGGCCAAAATCAGTCTGTTGGAAGATAAACTGAGAAATCTTCATTTCGAGAGTGGCTTGCAAGCAGCATCCGATGAAGTGGAAAAGAAACAGGTGAAGAAAGAAAATGATATGTTGAAGGCTCAAATAGCTCAAATGAAAATTGCATCCGAGACCCCAGTTCGTTCAGCCCGAGATGAAAAGTTAATTGAGATTCTCCGGCGGAAAGTAAACGACTATAGCTTTGATTTGGACGTAGCCGAAAAAGAGTTAGTCAAGGCTCGGAAGCAAATGGACAAAGACGCCGAGGAAAGAGCCAAATTGGTCCGGCAGCTACATGACAAGCACGATGTTGAAATAGCTCAGCTTAGAAAGAAAATGATCTCAGCCACAGTCAAAAGTAACAAGATCATCAAAGATCTTGAAGAAGAAAGAGAGCACTGCTACACGACTATGGCGAGATTAGAATTGGAGTTACAACAGGTGCAAAAGGACAACCAACATGTCTTGGACGTTCGCAATCAACAAATAAGCCGGTTATTGCAAGAAAAAGGGGTCATCAGAGAAAAGATTGTTCGCATCGCCCAAGTACATCACCCGGAAGACTCAGCTTTGTGAAGAGATGTCTCGAAGGACTTTTGTATCTGCAGTGAAGTTTTTTGTACAGCAAGTCATGGCCGACCTGGATAGGCTTCAAAGGGGTTTAGCATATAGGCCCGCGGCAAGGCCGAACGATGCCTCGCGGGCACTAGGTGCATTAATGTACTCTTAGGTCATGCATCATCTTTTAAAAAAAAAAAAAAAAAAAAACATCACTTTGTAATCAATATTTTGGATTATCAATGAGAAAACAAGTGTTGTTACCAATTCTTTTGCTTTATGTCATTTTCTTTGAATTCGCTAGGCAAATAAATAGGAACGTAATCGTAAAAACAACAATGAAAAAAAAAAAAAAAAAAAAAAAGAGAAAGAAAAAGCAAGAAAAAGAAAAAAAAGAGGGGAAAAGCAAGGAAAAGAAAAAAAAGCAAAGAAAAGAAAAGAAGAAAAGAAAGAAAGAAAACTAAAGAGCGGAAAAAAGAAAAGATGATCGAAGTGAGCAGTGGCCGGGATGATGCATAACGACTCGAGCAAATGTGTTTTATTTTTAAAATCGTTGCATCTTATTTATGCGCTAATGACTAACGAGTGTTGATGTTTGTGAGTCCAGATTCTCTAGGCAACTGGCATTCTGGCTACCCATCCATACAATACCAGATCTAAAAAGATGACAAAGGCCGTGTCCCAGGAGATCGAGGCAACCATTGTAGACCCTGCTCACGAAGAAGAGATCGTGGATGTGGCGGGGATGAAAGAAGAAATGTACAAGTTAAGACAACAGATGGCTGAAATGTACCAGGCTTGGTCGAGAGGTCAACCACTACCAGCCTACCCTGCTAACCCTGCATATGTCCCTCCAGCCAATCCTAACCCCGAGCCACCAACACTGAACTCATCATCCACCTACCCCGATTACCCTCACTACTATGCTTCCACCTCCCAGATACCACCACCTCCAGCTAAGCAAACACCACCTCAGGTCCCACAAGTTGCTCCTGTATATGTGGCACCTCCGCCCGCTGTTATCCACAAATCCTCTAGTGAACCAATGTTTCATATCCAGGATTCTCACTACTACCCTCCGTAGCCTACTTTCAGACAACACGAGTCTCACGCTCCGATGATGGAAGCAAATGCCGGGCAGGAAGAGATGGCTCGGAAAGTGAAGAGTCTTGAGAATGCTTTCCGTAATATGCAAGGACTGGGAGGGCAAGTAAGTGTAGCCTACAAAGACCTGTGTTTGTTCCCTGAGGTGCAACTTCCTGTGGGATTCAAGTTGCCAAAGTTCGACATGTACAACGGACACGGGGATCCGGTAGCTCATCTAAGAGGATACTGTAGCAAGATGAGAGGTGCGGGAGGTAGAGATGAATTGTTAATGGCGTATTTCAGCCAAAGTTTGAGTGGATCAGCGCTGGAATGGTATACCCGACAGGACCATACAAGATGGTTCGTTTGGGATGATTTAGCACAAGCTTTCGCTAGTCATTTTCAGTACAATCTGGAGATCATACCCGACAGGTTATCCCTTACCAAGCTGGAGAAAAAGCCGGGAGAGAGCTTTAGAGAATACGGTTTTAGATGGAGGGAACATAGGCCGCTAGAGTGGATCCACCGATGAAAGAAGGAGAGATGGTGGATTGTTTTCTGCAAGCTTTGGATCCAACATACTACGGCCATCTAGTGTCAGCGATTGGAAAAAGTTTCAACGAAGTTGTGAAAATGGGAAGTTTTGTAGAAGAGGGTTTAAAGACGAACAAAATTATGAGTTTTTCGGCTATCAAAGCCACCAATCAAGCTATACAGAGTGGAAACGGAGGAGTGATGGGAAAGAAGAAGAAAGAAGAAGTAGCAACCGTTGAAAGTAGGCCATGGAGTCGCAACCCACATTATAACCCACCGAGACCCTACCGCCAACACCCACCAAGCCCAGCAAACTCCATATAATCCACCACCACCATCTTACCCGCCAAACCCCTACAGCACACCAAGCCCATATAACCCACCACCACCACCATACCCACCAACTGTCCCACCTTACCACCACCCGCAAGCCCAAACCTACCCACCACCACCGCCCCATGTGTGGAGAGCTCAAGCTCCACACAGTGTGTACCATACCCAAAACACATACCCGACCCCTAAACCTTACCGAAACCAGAATAGACCCAGGCCGGACGCTGATTGGAGAAACAAAGCAAGAAAGACATTCACTCCTCTCGGAGAGTCATATACCAGTCTTTTCCACAGGTTGAAAGAATTGGGGATGTTGAGACCAATCGCACCAAAAAATCCGAACCCACCCCCGAAAAATCTTGATTCTTCTGTCAGATGTGAATATTGTTCGGGAACATTGGGCCACGATACTGAGAAGTGTTGGCAATTAAAGAATGCCATTCAAGATCTTATCGATGAGAGGAGAATTGAAGTGTAGGCTCCCGAGGCCCCAAACATTACCCAGAATCCATTGCCGAATCACCACGAAACGAATATGATAGAACTGGTGCAGGGTGATGGCAATCAAAAACCATCTCAGGCCGTCATGATGATAAAGTCGAGTGACAAGTTAGAGAAAGAAATTGTGAAAGAGGAAGTAATTGTTGAGAAACCAAAGCCAGTAGTGATGGGAGGTTTAAAGGTGGTAGTTCCAGGTGCAAAGACGATCGTGACTGTGAAAGGAGCAAGTGCAGAGCCAGTAATCATAAAACCAGTAGTGCAAATGCCAGTGGTGAATACAAAGACTGTGCCTTGGAACTATAACAAGGTGACAGTAGTTTACAAGGGAAAAGAGATTTCTGGTGAAATTAATGAAACGCATGGACTTACCCGATCTGGAAGGTGTTTTGCTCCAGAGGAACTGAGAAAGATGAAAACGGTAAAAGAAAGTCAACTGAAGAAGCCAGTGTCGGAGGAGGAAGCAGAAGAATTTCTTAAGAAAATGAAGTCGCAAGAGTACTCAGTGGTCGAGCGGTTAAGAAAGACCCCGGCCCAGATTTCTTTGTTATCTTTGTTGATACATTCGGAGGAGCACCGGAAGGCTCTTATGAAGATTCTAAATGAGGCTCATGTTCCGGAGAAGATTTCAGTGTGTCATTTGGAGAAGATTACCAGCAAAATTTTCAAGTCTAATAGAATCACCTTCTCTGATAGGGAGCTGCCGGTGGAAGGAACTGAACACAATAAAGCATTGTACCTCACGGTAAAGAGTGAAGAGTCAGTCGTGACCAGGGTATTGATTGACAATGGATCGAGCGCGAACATCTGCCCGCTGTCAACTCTAGGGAAGCTGAACATTAGCCCGGACAGAATCCGGAGAAACAATATCAATGTGAGAGGGTTTGACGGCGGAGGTAAGAACACTCTGGGAGATATTATTTTGGAAGTGACCATCGGTCCCGTTGATTTTACAATGGAGTTCCAGGTGCTCGACATTGCCGTATCATATAACTTGCTGTTAGGTCGACCCTGGATTCATGCGGCCAAAGCGGTACCATCTTCTCTACACCAGATGGTCAAGTTTGAATGGGAGCAGCAAGAGATTGTTGTACACGGAGAGGAAAATGCTTGTAATGTGGTAGCACCTTTTGACGGTACTGTTGGGGATCGGGGTCCTTGGGTCTACCAAGTGACGGATGCTGTTGAGGTGAACAAAGTTGCTGAAGGAGAAAAGTTACCAACCCCGATGATGGCACCAACTGCTATAATGGTGGCCAGAGAAATGCTGAAAAACGGATTTGCACCGGGGAGGGGATTAGGCAAAAACCTGCAGGGAGTCACTCAACCAGTTCAGCTTTCGGAGAATAAAGGTACATTCGGCTTAGGGTTCAAACCCACCTTTGCCGATATCCAAAGAGCCTCTAAAGCCAAGAAAAACTGGACCTTGCCCAAACCCATACCCAAATTATCCGACATCTTTATCAGGCCTGGTACAAAATATCAACCATCTGCTGCAACAAAGTGCATTGAGACCCAACTTGATGAAGAAATGCTTGGTTTTGCAAAAATGTTTTGGGAGGTGAACACGATTGAAGCAGGGGAAGGCACGAGCAGAATGGACGTGCAATTTGTGGGGCCTGAAGTCACATTGAACAATTGGGAAGCTACTCCTTTCCTTATCCGGAAGGAGTCTTGGTAGTTAGCTCAAAATTTCATCATTGCTTCCCCGAAAGTTGTTATTTTATAATTTCCCCATTCCCCTCATGAAAAAATCACCATGTATCCCGAACATTGTTCGTTTCTTTTATTAATGAAATGCAGTTCTTCCTTTTTCTTCACTTTTGCCTTATTTTTCTTTATTTTTCCTTTTGTACAGTTTTGCATGTGTTGATTCCAATGCCATGTCATGCGTGAAGGATTCTAGACCCAGTTCCGACAATCATGTTACTATACAGGAAATCGAGGAAGATAGTGAAATAGAATGTGAGGATGAGGAAGCCCTGGAGGAAATAAGTAAGGACATGAAACAATACGAGGAAAAACCCAAACCGAATCTGAGTGATACGGAATCTGTAAATTTGGGGAGCGAAGATGATGTCCGAGAAACAAAGATTAGTGTACATTTGGAGGCACCCCTTAGGGATGAATTGATAAGGTTGTTACATGAATTCAAGGACATTTTTGCTTGGTCCTATGATGACATGCCCGGGCTTAGCACAGATTTGGTAGTACACAAGTTGCCTATCTACTCTGAATGCCGGCCGGTAAAACAAAAGCTGAGGAAATTCAAAACGGACATTAGCGTGAAGATAAAAGAAGAGGTGAATAAGCAGTTCGAGGCAAAGGTCATAAGAGTTACTAAATACCCCACCTGGTTGGCAAATGTTGTGCCGGTCCCGAAGAAAGATGGCAAAACCAGAGTGTGTGTAGACTATAGAGACCTCAACAAAGCCAGTCCGAAGGATGACTTTCCATTGCCAAACATCCACATATTGATCGACAATTGCGCCAAGCATGAGATCGGTTCGTTTGTGGACTGTTACGCAGGTTATCACCAGATCCTTATGGACGAAGAAGATGCTGAGAAAACTGCCTTCATTACACCTTGGGGAACGTACTGTTACAGAGTAATGCCGTTTGGATTGAAGAATGCCGGGGCAACTTACATGAGGGCAATGACCACTATGTTTCATGATATGATGCATAGAGAAATTGAAGTATATGTGGACGATGTCATCATAAAGTCCGAAAACAACCTGATCACGTGAAGGATTTGAGGAAGTTTTTCCAAAGACTCCGGAGGTACAATCTAAAACTCAATCCGGCGAAGTGTGCTTTTAGAGTGCCTTCAGGGAAACTACTGGGGTTTATTGTGAGCCGGCGAGGTATTGAACTGGATCCATCAAAGATCAAGGCTATTCAAAGTCTACCTCCGCCGAAGAACAAGAAGGAGGTCATGAGCTTATTAGGAAGGTTGAATTACATTAGTCGGTTCATTGCTCAATTGACATCAACATGCGAGCCGATCTTCAAGTTGTTAAAGAAAGATGCAGCAGTGAAGTGGACCGACGAGTGTCGGGAGGCCTTTGACAAGATCAAAGAATATTTGGCTAATCCTCCGGTGTTAGTTCCTCCGGAACCAGGGCGTCCTCTGATTTTGTATTTGACGGTGCTAGATAACTCTTTCGGTTGTGTACTGGGTCAACATGATGAGACAGGCAAGAAAGAACAAGCCATCTACTACCTCAGCAAAAAGTTTACATCTTACGAGGTGAAGTATACCCAACTGGAGAGAACTTGTTGTGCATTGATTTGGGTGGCTCAGAAGCTAAAGCATTATTTGTCGGCATACACTACGTACTTGATATCACGATTGGATCCTCTCAAGTATATCTTTCAGAAGCCCATGCCTACGGGAAGACTGGCCAAATGGCAGATTCTGCTCACAGAATTTGACATTGTTTATGTAACTCGTACGGCAATGAAGGCACAAGCTATTGCAGACCATTTGGCCAAGAATCCGGTGGATGATGAATATGAACCACTGAAAACATATTTCCCGGATGAAGAGGCAATGCTTGTCGAGGAGACGGAGCAAGATGAGAGATCAGGATGGAAAATGTACTTTGACGGAGCCGTCAACAGTAGGGGCGTTGGTATCGGAGCGGTACTCATTTCAAGTACGGATCAACACTATCCCGTTACAGCTCAGCTTCGATTTTTCTGTACCAACAATATGGCCGAATATGAGGCATGCATCTTGGGATTAAGGATGGCAATTGACATGGGTATTCAAGAGATTTTGGTCATGGGTGACTCGGATCTCTTGGTACACCAAATTCAGAGGGGAATGGGAGACACGAGATTTGAAATTGATACCATATCGGTATTGTTTGCACGAGTTGTCTCAAAGATTCCAGTCTATAGAATTCAAGCACATCCCGAGAATGCACAATGAGATCGCAGATGCTTTGGCCACATTGTCCTCTATGTTGCATCATCCGGACAAGACATATATAGATCCGCTCCAGATCCAAGTCCGAGATCAGAATGCTTATTGCTTCGCTGTGGAAGAAGAGTTGGATGGAGAGCCGTGGTATCATGATATTAGAGAATACTTGAAAGCTGGCAAATACCCGGAGCAAGCCACTGGAGACCAGAAGAGAGCCATCAGGCGTCTAGCCAATGGATTTTTCCTCAGTGGAGGAGTGGTATACAAAAGAACACCAGATCTGGGTTTATTGCGGTGTGTGGATGCACAACAAGCAGATGAAATCATGATTGAAGTACATGCTGGAGTATGCGGACCCCACATGAGCGGGTATGTTTTAGCAAAGAAGATCTTGAGAGCTGGGTACTACCGGCTCACGATGGAGCGTGATTGTATCAGGTATGTAAAGAAATGCCATCAATGCCAGGTACATGGGGATCTGATCCACTCCCCGCCTTATGAGTTGCACACAATGTCAGCACCTTGGCCCTTTGTTGCTTGGGGCATGGATGTCATCGGCCCAATAGATCCAGCCGCTTCTAATGGGCACAGGTTTATCCTGGTTGCAATTGATTATTTCACCAAGTGGGTCGAAGCTAAGACATTCAAGGCAGTGACGAAGAAAGCGGTGGTGGATTTTGTGCACGAGAATATCATATGCCGATTTGGAATCCCCAAAGTGATTATCACAGACAATGGAGCCAATTTAAACAGTCATCTCATGGCAGAAGTTTGTGAAAGGTTTAAGATCATGCACCGTAATTCCACACCTTACAGGCCAAAGGCAAATGGTGCAGTAGAAGCGGCAAATAAGAACATCAAGAAGATTCTCCGGAAAATGGTGGAGGGATCCAGGCAGTGGCATGAAAAGTTACCCTTTGCTCTCATGGGTTACCGCACGACGGTACGTACTTCTATCGGGACCACACCTTATACCCTGGTGTACGGAACAGAGGCTGTTATACCCGCAGAAATAGAGATACCGTCATTGCGAATTATAGCCGAATCCGAGATAGATGACGATGAATGGGTAAAGGCCCGGTTAGAACAGTTGAATTTGATTGATGAGAAGAGATTGGCCGCAGTCTGCCATGGACAGTTGTATCAGCGAAGAATGGCCAGAGCATATAATAAGAAGGTACTACCTCGAAAGTTTGAAGTCGGACAACTGGTATTGAGGCGTATCTTACCACATTGGGCAGAGGCAAAAGGAAAGTTTGCACCGAATTGGCAGGGACCGTTCGTGGTATCACGGGTGTTGTCCAATGGAGCATTATATTTAACAAATGTTGAAGGAAAGTGCGTAGAGACTGCTATCAATTCAGATGCGGTCAAAAGATACTATGTATGATTCCTTTTCAATTGTATGTTTTGTATTTTGTTGTGATTTTGGAATTGAAATGACGAAGGCATTTTATTCTCTATCCAAACACTTTATCCATTGATAACCCCTTTGAGCCTTAATGAATGAATTCTTTCATATCCCTCTCTCGGAATCGCTCTAGTGCAATAAGATCGAAATTGCCAGAATGAAAAATGAAATGATGGAAAAATGAAAAAAAAAACAAAAAAAAAATGAAAAAAAAAATGAAAAAATGAAAAAAAAGAAAAAGACAAAATCGGGAAAAAGTCAAAAAGAAATCCATCTAACTTGTGAAGTTGGATGAACTACGTCTGACTTGATCCCGAAAGGGTACGTAGGCAGCCTCTCTGAGGTTCAGTCATGATAAAGGAAAAATCCAAAAATTCCCCACATATTGAAACTGGGGCAGAAGTTATGTTTAATAATTCCGAGAGTTGTAAATATTTTTAACCCTCGTTGAAATTTTGAGCCTTTATATCTTTCTTTCTTAACCCATCCAAAGCCACGTTACAGTCCAAAGAAAGACCTTCCGATCAATTTTGAAATGATAACAAATACAACAAAGGAAGAGCGAAACATCGGACAATACCCGTGGTAAGAAAACAAAATACAAAAAGGAAAAAAAAAATGATGAGAGAGTCTCATCGGTGAAAACCTTAACCGGCACCGTGAGGCGATTGTGAGATTGAGAGAAATAAAATGAGAGAGTCTCATCGGTGAAAACCTTAACCGGCACCGTGAGGCGATTGTGAGATTGAGAGAAATAAAATGAGAGAGTCTCATCAGTGAAAACCTTAATCGGCACTGTGAGATGATTGTGAGGTTGAGAGAATAAATGAGAGAGTCTTATTGGTGAAAACCTTTCGAGGCACCGTAAGGCGATCATCAGAAAAGAGAAAAGGCAACAAAAAAGAGTATCGGTTTGGGGTCAAAGGAAATTCAGAGTCAGAATAATGATTGGAACGAACTGGGTCGGAGTTTAAATACATGGCATGGTCGGCGGAATCAGCCAACAAATACCCAGATAAGTTCCGTCATCTCTCCAAAATACCCTTACCTTTCTTTCATTTTTTCTGCATTTCATTGTTTACCCTTTTGAGAGCTAACTACCAGCTCCTGATAACGGAAGTTGAAACAACACTGGACCAGAAAGGATAGAAGATTGGGGAAAGGAATAAGGAAGCTTGGCAAACATGGCCAAAGAAAAAGAAAACAAAACAAAAAGGGAAAAAATAAGAAAATACAAAAAGAGTCTGCAAGGGACAAGAAGTCGAAAGTCATGCTACATCAGAAAAGCAAAAACAAAGGAAGCAATAAGAAGCGGGGACGGCAGATGCCAGTTGCCAGCAGTTTATATCTAATAAATTTTGTTTCATGCAGGAACAAATTGTCACTAATCACCTTAAAGTGAATGTGACCAATGTGGAAAATTTAAAATACCAAAAAGAGAAAGTCAGCCGAATAAGTGGAGAAATTCACAGGCAAAAGACCAGTTGGTGAAAAGAAAATACCAAAAAAAAAAAGAGGAAGGTAAAATCTTTTAAAATTCACTCCCCAGTCCTCGGGCTGAGGGAATATTTTCTGCATTGCATTGCACGTTTAATTTCTGTTAGGCGCCCACCCTCGAATACGGGAATATTTTCTGCATCGCATTGCACGTTTAAATTTACGTCGGGCGCCCACGCTCAAATACGGGAATATTTTACGCATTCGCGTTGCACGTTTAAATTTACGTTGGCGCCCGCCCTCGAATACGGGAATATTTTCGCATCGCATTGCACGTTTAAATTCGTTAGGCGCCCACCTTCAAATACGGGAATATTTTACGCATCGCATTGCACGTTTAAATTTACGTTAGGCGCCCACCTTCAAATACGGGAATATTTTTCGCATTCGCGTTGCACGTTTAAATTATGTTAGGCGCCCGCCCTCGAATACGGGAATATTTTTCGCATTCGCGTTGCACGTTTAAATTTACGTTAGGCGCCCGCCTTCAAATACGGGAATATTTTACGCATCGCATTGCACGTTTAAATTTACGTTAGGCGCCCACCTTCAAATACGGGAATATTTTTCGCATCGCATTGCACGTTTAAATTTCGGTTAGGCGCCCGCCTTCAAATACGGGAATATTTTCTGCATTCACGTTGCACGTTTAAATTTCTGGTAGGCGCCCGCCTTCAAATACGGGAATATTTTACGCATTCGCATTGCACGTTTAAATTTACGTTGGCGCCCGCCTTCAAATACGGGAATATTTTCGCATCGCATTGCACGTTTAAATTCTGTTAGGCGCCCACCCTCGAATACGGGAATATTTTCTGCATCGCATTGCACGTTTAAATTTAGGTTAGGCGCCCGCCTTCAAATACGGGAATATTTTCTGCATTCGCATTGCACGATTTAATTTTACGTTAGGCGCCCACCTTCAAATACGGGAATATTTTACTGCATCATCATGGTTTATATATTTAAAAGCCCGCACTGGGGCAGGAAAAAGAAAAAAAGAGGTAGTTTGTTGTTTTGTTTTGAGCAGGTTCAGCTCGAGATCAAGAAAAACAAGAAAATCAACAAAAAGAGAGTCTGCAAGAAAAAAACAAGAAAATCAACAAAAGAGAGAGTCATCAAGAAAAACAAGAAAATCAACAAAAAAGGAAGATTCTGCATCACCGGAAAGGGAAGAAGAGCAAAAGCTAGATTAGGAACAATTGTAATTGTAGGATAATTTATACATATTTAAGGTTGGTTCTTTTCATGGGGTAAGAATCGCCCCCAGAGAATGACGAAGAGTATATGAGTAAATGGGGTAGCTCAGCAGTGTTAAGCCAATATAGCAAAAGAGAAAATTGGTCGTCGATGTTTGTGACAAGCCTACGGAGAGGGCAAGTCGGCCAATGCAACGCTATCTACTAAACTCTATTTTAAGAAAATATTCCAAATACGTCACCCCCGAGATTCTCTGCAATATGTAGTATATGTGAGCACATGATTTTTGCACTACGCCTTTAAATTCCAAAATTAAAATAAAATGTTTTTTTTTAGTGCAATTACTTGCTTTGTTTGAAATTAATTATATTTTGTGTGTTTGAATAAGTAAATTAAAAAAAAAAATCAAAAAAAAAGTAGTAATTAATTTGTTAGTTTAGTTAATTAGAAAATTAGCAAAATAGTTTAAGTAGTAGAAATAAAGAAAAATAGCAGAAAAATTGCAAAAAATACTAGAAAATTAGAGTAAATAGGAAATTAGGTTTTATATTTTTCCATAAAAGAAAAAGAAAAAAAAAGTATAAAAGAAGATACATAAAAATAGGTTAATATCAGAAAATACAAAAAAATATAGATATATATGTAGGTATAATAATCTGGGCCAAATGTGATTCAAATGGCCGGCCCAGACATATTAGCCCAAACGGATCCAGCCGAGGCCATCAAGCAAATCAATCTCTGCCGTCCATGCAGGTTTAATCCAACGGTCAAAATAATTAACAGAGTTATTCAGTTTATTAAGATAATTGGATTAATCTCAACCGTCCACTTGAAATGATCAGACGGAAGAGACATTTGATCTCATTAGAAACAAAACGGTGGCGTTTTAGTAACGCCCATCCTCAGCCCTTGATCATCACTGAACGGACGGCTCAGATTATCTCGGACATTCGACCTATATAATGCTTTGGTCCGAGAATTTTTGATCATTTTTCATACACCCTAAACCTAGCCGCCCATGTTCTCTCGTCTTCTTCGTCTCCTTCATCCTCAGCGGCCATGGCGGCCACCACTCCTACGGTGGTCGCCGGCTTCTCTTCATCCCTCCCATCTTCTTCTATGTTCCTCTTCACTCATAGCACACCCAAGAACCCAGAAAAACACCTCGTCTTCATAAATCCCGGTCACCGGAGTTACACCGGTGACCACCAAAGTATGAAGATCCACCTCAAACTAATGCCATTCGAACCGTCTCTTCATGATCTATCCAACCATGTTAACCACTACCCTCGAATAAGTCTGGAACGTTTCGAATATCCCAAAAAGGGTCGTCGGAACCCTAACTCCGGCGACCCCAAGTTCAACCCCAATCAAAAATCGTTCTTTACCCTCACCCAAACACCCCTCTTCAAGCCGAAATCCAAAAAGGCCTCGTCTTTAGGCCTGAATGAAAATCAGAGAAAAATTGGAAGAAAAGAGTTCTGAAAAGAATAGAGAGACATGAACGAATAAAGAAAAAGAAAACAAGAAAGAAAAAAGGCTAGGGAATTAGAGAGTGAAAAGGGTGAGGAAAAGAAAAGAATAGGAAGCTCGGGGGACCGGCCCCGCAAGCTAAGTCCCTATCTCTCTCTGTGTTTAGCTTATCTTTTCTTTTTGTTATTTTTTGCTTGCTTCATGCTTTTAATTTGTTCTGTTAGGTCTAGTTTAGTTGGTCGCATGAATTAGAGTTATCTAGTACTTCATCCTTGTTGGTTTCTCTGTTTTAAGTATGTAATCTTGATATCCTTGTTTTTCTTCATCTGCTATCCCTATTAGGGTTACTCATTCTGTTAGCTTTCAATATCTTTTCTTCTGTTTCTTTGTGTGTTTGTTCTGCATGCTAGTTTAGCTATTTGATTCTCATCTTTAGGAATGTTTCTTATGATTGGTTTATAGTACCTCTTCTGTTTTTCTTTCTTTTGTCTAGCATGTTAGCTTAGGGTTTGTTCGGTTTAATTCTATGTTTCTTTTCTTTCTGCTTGTCTTCTATTGCTACAATTGGTCTTATATATCCTTATATGTTAATCTGTCTTTCTTCTAAACCTCAACTAGTTCTTCTCAATATGTTAGTTATAGGATTTTTGTATCTGTTTCATCTCCTTTTCAGATTAATGATTTGTTCATGATTTGGCTCTGGTTGATATCTTTGGGCGAGTCTTTGATATTTAGCCATAAGGTTTCTTAATCTGTTCTTTCGAGCATGTTAGTGATAAGATTCTGTTTGATGTTTTAATCTCATTGTTTCTTTGTTTCAAAGTCATGTTAGGTTTCTGATTGAGTCAAAAGAGTTGCCCTGATTCCATTACAGGCCTTGATCTGTTTAGCTTTCATAGTCTAGTTGACCTTTCTTCTACTGTCATGCATGTTTAACTCTTGTTTTCTTTTCATCTTTTAAGTTGATGTCCTGACTGTTCTTCCTTGTGTGTTCCTCACTCTTGGTTATAGCTAGAGTTCTCTTGTTTATCTTGCAACATTTTCATCTGTGAAATTAGATATCTCTTGTGCTACCCTTCATGATTAGCTTAGTTGTTTTACCTTAATTAGAGTCTCTCCTACTAGTTCAAATGTCCATACTGTTCTATCTTCTTTACATGAATTAGTTTGATCTTAGGGCCAGTAGTAGGTTCTCATGAATGATATAAGTCATGCTTCATTTCTTCTGGACTGTTTTGTGAGAATTTAGTGTCCATATGCCCATGAATCCTGAGTATATTGGAGTCTTTCAGTGAGTCATTTAACATAAGTTGTTTCTGAATTAGTTCTGTTCAATGATTGATTGATATCTTTGCTATATGAACCTGAGCAATGTGAGTTGATTAGTTGAGATTCAACATTATCAAATCCCTTTTCTGAATTTTAATTAGTTGATAAACATTGTTAGGTTTCATTTGGTTATGGGTGCAATTACATTTTTGAAATGGCTAAAACTGCAATAGTTCCATGTTAGTTGAACACTGTTAATGCTTTCATGCTTAGGTGAATTGGCTATAGCTGATAGTGCTAGGTCTCATTAATTAGTTAGTTTTAAATAGGAATTAGCTGAAAATGAACAAAATAGGCTGTTAGTTAAATAATTGGCCTAAGATTGGTTAACCTTACAAAAGGTTGACCAATTCTATAAGCCCTAACACACAGTTCACTGTTAAACAGTGGCTGGTTGTGCAAAGGGGCTATGTTTGCAAATGCGGACTAGCCCAGGCTCTATATTGAGCCCTGAACAGCAAAGTGGCCAAACCTGTAAAGGTTTTGGGCCCAGCTGTTCAGTATATGGCTTTGATAGCCCAAGCTAAGTCTCAACTTGAGACTGGCTAGTTCTTAAATAGTTAAGCATAACAATAAAATAGGCTATGCCTGCAATTAGCTTTAATTAGGAATAAATGGGTCTTAATTGACTGGAATTAACTTAAAAATGGCTAAATTTGAAATAGTTCTTAAAAATAAAAATGGCCAGCCCTTAAATACTAATGCCAGGGCTGGCTATTAGTTAAATAGGTTCAAAACAAGCTAAAATCTGCCCTAGGCAAGCTGGTAAATCAGCAGTGCCCTTAGGGGCATAATTGGGTATTAAAAAGGTAAAATAGTAACTAGTAAGAACTTAGGAGGGTAATAAGGACATTCATGCTCCTGATTTCTGCAATTTTGCAGAGATTTAGGGGTATAATGGTCTCCTAAAAATGGGAAATCTGTAAAAATCTCAAACCCCTAAGGTCATACTAGTAAAAGGCCATAAAAGAGAATCTTTAGAACCTTCCAGCACATGCTGGAAGGGTTTTGATAACTGAAATATGGACTTAAGTGTAGATTTAATAAATTTAGGAGGGGGAGAAGTGGGAGAAAATCCCATAACTTTCTCCCCAAGTTTCAGCCTTAGGTTAACTATAAATACACCTTCAAAAGAGCTGAAAAGGGGGAATTCCACCGAAGAACAATCTGAGTTAATATTTGGGGATTCGAACATTGAGTAATCTGAATTAATATTTGGGGTTCCAAATTAGCAAATCTGAAAATACACTTAAGCTGAATTCATTGAATACAGAGGCGTGAGAGATAAAAATAGCAATACAACAGTAGGATTTTCTGGGTTTTTCTAGCGGATTTCTTTGGGTTATCAACTTGGGTTTCCTCTGATATTGCTGTGCTGTGTTGCTGAGTGTTGTGCCTTCTCCTTCTCACTGTTGCATTGGTTGCTTGAGTCCTTGCTGTTATTTGCTTATTGCTTATCTCCCTAGACTCATTGGTCTTATTCTCCTTGATCCAGGTATACTCTTGTCCAGAAATCAAGCTGTAAAGATTGGTTCAAGTGAAATGAAGATTTGAAATATTGTCATTTGCTTGTAATTCTATTTCCAGTTTATAGCATACTGCAGTAGATAGCAAAAAACAGAAACAAAAGAGATGTAATAACTAGAATAAGTAGTATAATAGTAGTATAGTAATAGTAATAGTACATCACTTAGTATTAATTAGGTAAAACATTAAAACATAAGTTAACTAATAATGGTTTTAGAACTGGTAATCACCCACCAACAGTAGATTCGTAAATCAATATAACTTAGCTAATGTAATAGATCTACACTCGAACATAGAGTAGCAAGCATTAGATAGTGATTCATGCATAATTGAATTGATAATCTAATCAGTGAGGTAAGCCGTATTAAAATCAGTGGTTTAATTATAATAAAGTCTTTGAGCCATTTAGATAAAAGTATTCAATTGATAACCATGAATGTTTGGGATTGTTTAAACTATGGTCATATAATTAGCTTGTTTGGAAATCAATAACTGGGTAGTAGAATAGCTTGATTAGAGTCGGATATGTGATATTGATAGGTCTAGTTCACCATAAAACTTGTATATAATCTTAACTCAGTTTACAATATTGCTCTAATAATCAATAGGTAATTAGTATAATTGTTCTTCAAGCCTCTTTTATCATCTGAATCGTCTTTCTCAGATTTAGGACTAAGAAGCAATCTGTTAGTTCTAGCTTGTAGTCTGATAAATTGATGTATTGGCTTCCCTGTACTGATTGAATAAAAACGATGTGGTTTCCAATTCTGAGTATTTATTCCTTTATGAAATCTGTATCATATCTTCTGTTATTACAATCTGGTTTGGGCCCAATGTATAGCGTGGGCCTGAACTATCCTACGAAATTGTTTGGGCCAATGATCGGTAACCTGAAGACTGCCTGGGCTGATGCTGATCCATGATTAAGCGAGATGAAGAAGACCAGGCCCAATTAAACAACAAATTACATGGGCCTGGGGTTATTCTAGTATTAGTAATACAATTAAGGAAAGAACAAGTGTAGAAAACGTAGTTAAATACAAGTATTGAATCCTTTAATGAAAATTGGGACGAGCCCCGCCCGAATAACACCGGGGCCCCCATTTAGTAATGATATAACACAAATAGACCCGGGAAAGCTAATAGCCAATTCCATAGCTTCTCCCAAAAGATTTAAAAGCCGATAGACATTGCTTTAGGACACGATTTTAATATACCTTCCTATGAACGAGTGTGCACTTGGTGCGACTCAAATCCAAATCTCGGTAAAGTTGAAATACACCAAAAGTCATAGGCGTACTGGTTGCGGTATGACTCGAGGCGTGTTTTCGCGATACCGCAAATTCCTAAAAATGATATTTAACGTAAAAGCACATTATGTTGTTAAAATCTATGACTGAGTCAAACAAAAGTCAAGAACGACAGTGGAGCGACCGTGCTAAAACCACGGAATCCGGGAGTGCCTAACACCTTCTCCCGGGTTAACAGAGTTCCTTATCCGGACCTCTGCTTCGCGGACATTTTAAGAGTCAAAATTCCTCGGATTCGGGATTAACCGGTGACTTGGGACACCATTGTCATTCCCAAGTGGCGACTCTGATTAATCTCTAATAAAATCCCGAACCGATTGTCCTTAAATTGGAAAAACTCCTTCCCTTACGTTATTTTATCCGTTTCGGGTAATTGAACGTCGGGGTATACCCTACAAGTGTATTTATACACCTTACGCATGTGGGGTAGTAAAAAGGGAGGTGTGACAGTATATGCGGTTGTATCAGGTCACAATGATTGTGTCCGAATATATATTGTCATGAGCAATAAGTTAACTGAGCCTTAAAGGAATTGTTGTGAATGTGGAATTTTGGAGAAATACAATTTTAGGAAAGCACTCAGGCTACACGCTCCATTGCAGTTAATAATTATCCTACATGGCCAGCCAGATGTAGAGGTCAGGATGTTAGAGGTGGAGGTGAAAATCCTAGAGGTGGAGACCCAGCCATTGATATAATTTTTATGATATGAGGGAGGTCACTACACCAGATGTGGTCATCATACGTATAATTCGGATTGTTATAGACAGAATAATTTTCCCTTAGTTTGATTTGGTTTTTGAAAGAAAATTTAGGCGAGTCCTTTTAACATGCTCCATTCATGAGTGAGCATCGTAATCATCAAATCTGCTTATGAAAATACTCACGTTGAGATATTACATGAGGATAGACATCCCTATTATTAGGTGTTAGTCACTAAATATCCATGAGGCTAAGAGTGACTTTATATTACTTATTACAGTGGGTTTTGATATAATTCTCGGAATAACTAATTTTAATCGTTAATTATATACCATGTCGGTATGAGGGTTCTTTTATGTCGTGATACTCTTTGACGGACAATAGTTGAAAAGAAGAAAGAAAGGAAATGAAAAACATCAGTGGCACAATGTGCAAATGCTTGTGATTTAGAGTGGAGGATGAGATCCTCAAAATTTGTATAACGAGAAAATATTTGTTTTAAAAATCGAGCTGCAAGGTGCGGTGAATATTACATGAGGACAAGGTCCTGGTGGTGAAAAGTTTGTGTTTAGAATTTTTCCTTTTTGGAAATAAAAATCTAGCATAATATCCTAAATTTGAGCCATGCCTGTTAGGATTATTTGACAATCCTTGCACAGTTTCTATTCATATTTAGCCGTTCCCATCTTGCGACCGTTAAGTTCTAGACTTTGAGATGAGCACCAGGTAAGGATAAATATGACGCATTAATTCGAGAAAGTAATCATGAGGTTTCCATACCTCACTTGTGAGTAAAGTGGGAGTTTTGGAATAAGATATTTGATAACGGGGTTAATTGACAATGTTGTAATTTAAGAACAACTCTTATGGCCAGACTTCAGAGTCATGGATATGTGCATACGCATGAGGTGTTCGTGCCTTATTTAGACTTGTTCGTTGTAGTCTTCATTGTTTCCATATTGACATACTCCTACAGTCATGAGGAGCATGCGCAACATCTCAGAGTGACTTTGCAAACCCTGAAAGATAGCCAACTATATGCAAAAATTTTGAAGTGTGAATTTTGGCTAAGTTCAGTTGCATTCCTGGGTCATATTGTGACGGCAGCAGGTATTCAGGTTGATCCGAAGAAGATTGAGGCAGTCAAGGACTGACCTAGACCGACATCAGCCATAGAGATTTTGCGGCGATTATTCACGCATTGAAGATCTGGAGGCAATATTTGTATGGTGTAGTATGTGAAGTATACACCGATCATAAGAGTCTTCGATATTTGTTTAAACAAAAGAGTTGAATTTGAGGCAGAGAAGGTGGCTGGTATTGCGGAAAAATTATGATGTCACCTTTTTATATCATCAGGGAAAAGCAAACGTGGTGGCTGACGCTTTGAGTAGGAAGTCAGCCAGTATGGGCAGTCTTGCTTATATTCCAGTCAATCAGAGGCCAATTGCTTTGGATGTTCAGTCATAGGCCAATCAATTTGTGAGGGACACGGTTCAGCGAGGAGGTGCTAAACAGGTCACCTTAGATGCTGATGGGATCCTAAGATATGCTTCGGGCGTGTGTTAATGGTTTTGGAGGTTCATGGGATCAATTCCTGCTTTCGGCAGAGTTTGCTTATAATAATAGTTATCAATCGAGCATCCAGATGTCTCCTTATGAAGCGTTCTATGGTAGGCAGTGTCGTTCTTCTGTTGGATGGTTTGAACCGGGAGAAACTCGATTATTCGGTACAAATTTTTTTCAGGAGGCCTTAGATAAGGTCAAGATTATTCAAGATAGGCCTCGCACAGCTCAGTCTAGACAAAAGAGCTATGCAGATCGCAAGGTTCGAGATATAACTTTCATGATTGGGGAGCGAGTATTTCTCCGAGTGTCACCTATGAAGGGCGTGATGAGATTTGGAAAGAAGGGCAAACTTAGCCCTAGGTTTGTTAGCCCATTCGAGATTCTTGATCTTGTGGGATATGTGGCATATAAACTTGTCTTGCCACCTAGCTTATCAGTTGTGCATCCAGTGTTTCATGTGTCCATGCTTCGAAAATATCACGGTGATCCACACATGTATTAGACTTCAGCACTGTCCAATTGGACAATGAACTATCTTACGAGGAGGAGCCGGTGGCCATTCTAGACCGGCGATCCCACACATGTGTTTTCCTTCTGTGCGTGTTCAGTGGAAAGGTCAGCCTCCTGAGGCATCGACCTGGGAGTCCGAGTCTGATATGCGGAGCCGCTACCCATATTTGTTTCCTGACTCAGGTACTTCTTTCTTTTGTCCGTTCGAGGACGAACGATTGCTTTAGAGGTGGAGATTGTGACTACCCAAAGGGTCATCACTTATTTTATTGATCATTTCGAGCTTCTGAGGCCTTGAAAACCTCATTTTATGTTGCCTCAATTTACGTGCACGATCCGAGCATGTAGCCGGAAAGATTTTGTGATAGAAAATATGAATTCTATGAGAAATTTGGATAAAAATGATATTAATATTGATATGGTTGACTTCGGTCAACATTTTTGGTAAACGGATCCGGACCTGAGATTGGATGGTCCCGAAAGGTCCGTAGGAAAATATGGGACTTGGACATGCGTCCGGAGTCGAATTCTGAGGCCTAGAGCCCAAGTTATGAATTTTTCTGTGAAATTGTTTTTGATGTAATTGTTAAAGGAAAATGAATTAATTGACCTTGGTATCGGGCTCGTATTTTGGTTCCGACGCTCGGTACAAGTCTTAAATATTATATATGTGCTTTCTGCAAAGTTTGGTGACATTCGGATGTCGTTTGATATGTTTTGGACCTTGAGTTCCAAGTTTGAAAGTTTTGAAAACCAAAAGTATGAAAATCATGAACTTGAGGCTTGATTTGATGAAAACGATGTGATATTGGCGATGTGATCGCACGAACAAGTTCGTAATGTATTTTTGAAGTTGTGTACATGTTTGGTTGGGAGCCTCGAGGGCTCGGGTGAACTTTGGATAGGCCACGAGATCAATTTTTCATGTTAGAAAGTTGCTGTCAGCACCTGGTCTGCAGAGTTCGCAAATGCGAACAATAGTTCGCAAATGCGAACTTCCCAATATTCTGCCTGTGTTCGCAAATGCGAACAATAGTTCGCAAATGCGAACTTCCCAATATTTTGCCAGAGTTCGCAAATGCGAACTTCCCAATATTCTGCCTGTGTTCGCAAATGCGAACAATAGTTCGCAAATGCGAACTTCCCAATATTTTGCTTGTGTTCGCAAATGCGAACAATAGTTCGCAAATGCGAACTTCCCAATATTCTGCCTGTGTTCGCAAATGCGAACAAAAGTTCGCAAATGCGAACTTCCCAGTTTTGTCTTGGCTTCGCAAATGCGAACTTCCCAGCCTTAGCTTATTTTTCAAACTCCAGAAATTGGGTTCGCAATTGCGAACCCATGTTCGCAAATGCGAACACAGAGACCTGTAAATCACGATTTCCAGCTTCATTCTTCACATTTCACAACCCAAAAACACCCATTTGCGATTCTTCACGGACTCCCTCTTCTTCAAAACAATTGTAAGTCACTTTTTACTTAATTCTTTCAATTTCTAACAACATTAAACATGTTTTTCAATAGAAATCAGAGGTTTTCATGGTAGAATTTCTTGTTTTTGGTAGAATATAGGGTTTTTCATAAATTGGGAAATTGGACCTCGAATTGAGGTCCGATTTTGAAACAAATCATATACTTGAACTCGTGGGGGGATGGGTAACCGGATTTTGGTCCGAACCCCGAGCTCCGACCATGTGGGCCCGGGGTCGAAATTCACTATTTCGGGCAGAATGTTGTAAAAGTTGTAATTGGCCTTATGAATTAGTTTGTTGAGTAGTATTGATGATATTAAATCAATTGTGTATAGATACGATTGGATTGGAGCCAAATTTGAAAGGAAAAGGGCATTGCCACGGATTGAATTGTTCATAAACATTCGAGGTAAGTGTTTGTTCTATCCTAGCTTGAGGGAATAGGATTATGTGCTATGTGTTATGTGATCGAGTGCGGTGTATGGGCTGTGGTGACGAGCATCCATACTCTGGCGTCTAGCATGACCGTGAGTCGTTGTTAATATTTGTTGTGGGACATATTTGAATATAAATTGTTGAACCCTTGCCGGGTTGTAGAAGTGTTATTGTTCTCCCTTGTCGAGACTTGTTGTGAAGATGATTGTTGATTGCCCTTGTTGGGACGGTTTGTGATTTACTGTTTCATTCTTTGCCCTTAACTGTGATTGTAATTTGGGTGAGGAAGAGTGATAATGCACGAAGGTTAATGTCGTGCCATGTTTTATTGATTATGCACGAAGGTTAATGTCGTGCCATGTTTTATTGATTATGCACGAAGGTTAATGCCATGCCATGTTTTATTGATTATGCACGAAGGTTAATGTCGTGCCATGTTTTAATGATTATGCACGAAGGATCATGCCGTGCCTTGTTATTGAACCATGTACGAAGGATCATGCCGTACCATGGATGTGAGGATGAGAGTAAAAGCACGAAGGGTGATGCCGTGCACTTTATTTGCGTATTTGGTGAGGATGAGAGTAAAAGCACGAAGGGTGATGCCGTGCACTTTATTTGCTTATTTGGTGAGGATGAGAGTAAAAGCACGAAGGGTGATGCCGTGCAACTACTTGCTATTCCTTGACTTGATATTAATTATTTTTCCATTATACTTTGTTTTTCCTTGTGGACTTATTAATTGTTGTTAATTGTTGAGTTTCTTTTGAGATATTCCTTATTGTGTTATTACTTGGTTATTTCTCGTTATTTTGTGGTATTCATATATATTAAAGAATTGAGATCGTGTGGCGCGCCGACCACTTTTATGATAAGAAATGGGATCGTGTGGCACGCCGACCACAAAGTGATTTGAATCTTGGCATTGGCCATAGTTGCCGGTAGCCTATTGATATATTTGGGAGCGGGTGGTACGCCTACCACAAGATATAATTATTGATACAATGGGATCGGGTGGTACGCCTACCACAAGATATAATTATTGATACAATGGGATCGGGTGGTACGCCTACTACAAGATATAATTATTGATACAATGGGATCGGGTGGTACGCCTACCACAAGATATAAATTATTGATACAGTTGGGAGCGGGTGGTACGTCTACCACGAGATATGAAAAGAAAAATAAAGAATTGAGACACGAAAGTAAGATTTAATTCTGTTGATTAGATTAATCTGGATATTATGAGTTATTGGCTGTTATTGCAGAGCAGAGTATTTTCTTATAAATGTTTATGTACATATATATATATATATATATTGCAACTGCACAGGTTTATATGGGTGTCTGGTCCTAGGTTTGTCACTACTTCGCCGGGATAGGCCAGGCACTTACCAGCACATGGGGTCGGTTGTGCTAATACTGCACTTCTGTGCGTTTTTGCACAGGTCCAGGTTTCGATCAGGAGCAGCAGCAGTAGATTTTTTGCGTGGGAGTTGATCATATTTGAGACCGAGGTAGCTTGCAGACGTCCGCAGGCCCGGCGTCCCTCTCTTTACTTATGTTACTAGTTGTAGTCTCTTTGTTCCGAGACAAACAGATTATGTTATATTTCTTTCAGACTTTATGTGTAGTATCCAGTAGTAGTTCGTGAGTTGGTGACTCCACGTCTTGGGTAGAGGATTTCAGTATGATTTTACCTTGAAACTGGTTATTTCTATTTCGATAAAGTCTTCCGCACTTGTTAATTAAGGTATTGGTTTTGGTTGCTAAATTGAATATGAAATATTGTTAAAAACAGGATAGTGTGAATAAAGTGGCTTGCCTAGCTACCACGAGTAGGCGCCATCACGATCCCGATGTTGGGGAAAAATCCAGGTCGTGACATAATGTGACTAAACTATCCTTCATTAAATGTTGCATCATAGTTATAATAGTACTTACTTTTCTTCTCAAATGTGAGGAGTAAATGACTTTTTAAGAATACGTACATAAATAATACTTATTTTGGACCAAAATAAAAAGCAAATTAATTATATTGTGACCGAGGGAGTTATTATTACAATGAATACATTGATTATTGGATATGAATTAGAGTTAATGAGGATGAGATGACATTAATTAAAAATTACACGTCTTGACTAAAGATATTTCGACACATGTTTGCAGCCATTCAGGAAGGGAGCACTTTTCCCATGATACTCAATAGTGCAACCGATGAATGCATATGGTCAAGTAACGTTTTGTGTTAAATTCTAAATTAGTATTGATTAATTTGTGAAAATAAGTATTTCCTCCGCCCAATTTTAATTGCCTGCATAATAAGGTGCCTAAGGCGAAATTAGAAAGTGAAGCCTTAAATTTTTTTAATTATCTTTTTTACTTTTATAATTTATCAAAATTTGAAGAATTTTTAATCAATTTTAATTATTGTCAATGTCTAACCAATTTATTTCATCTCTCTTATGTTATCATGTTGAACTTTATGAAATTACTTTTAAATTTCTTTTTTAACCGAGGTAACTGATATAAAAATTATTAACGATAAATGAATTAACACTTTTTACCTTATTGAGTTTGTCAATTAGAGTATTCTTCTACTTATATAGTTTCTCTTAATACTTTTAATTCTATATATAAGTTGAACAAATAATATTATAGTAACTACTATGTTTCAAGAGTCATTCAATATTACGGACAAATTTAGATTTTTTTTTTGTTTTTTAGTTAGTGTCCCGTACCCGCATTGGGACGCAACTAAATCAGAATTCGCGCTGAGAAGTCCCACATTGAGGGGTAAAGCGATCTCTAACAAAGACGACTTCATACTAGGGCTTGAACCCGAAACCTCTTGCAGATTAATAATGTAGGAGCACTTACCAATCCACCACAACCATTGTTGGTAATTTTGATAGTTACTTATCGAAATAGCTTGAAAAATATTTACAAAAGCACTCAAGAATTAAGAAAAAAAATTCTATCTAACATTTTAAGAAGATCAATTTAAGTTGGGACGAATTCACTATCTGGATTTTCCACCCTCGGGAGTCATGATGACGCCTACTAAAGAAAGCTAGGCAAGCCGATTATTTTACACTTTTCATTTTTTATCCATAACAATTATAAATTAGCATTTATAAACATCGAAAATCAATAAAGCGAAAGAATGAAAATTTAACATTTTAGCTAATATCAATACGAATCTTTAACATAAACTACCCAGAACTGGTGTCACGATCTCAAGGACAATCTAAAAAAACTACAAATAAAGTCTCTGAACAATAAAGTACATATCTGTCTCCGAAGTAGTAAAGAACAGATAGAACTAGATAGGGAGGAGACGCCAAGGCCTGTGGAGGCCTGCAGGTCTACCTTGGGTCTCTTGATGGAATGAAGGCAGGAATGTAACACCCCGCCGAACACATAGCAGCGGCGGTGCCGGCCGTGCCACCGAACACACAGCAGTGACACGCAGCCTAAGGAATTGTTACCCTTGGGTATAGGAGCATTCCACGCATAGCTGCAGCTACTGGGAATCGAACCTAAGACCCAAGGCTTTTCGGGGATTTTACTCCCTCACCTCTCACCAATTGATATCCCTGAAAAGCCTTGGGGTATTAGGTTCGATTCCCAGTAGCTGCAGCTATGCGTGGAATGCTCCTATACCCAAGGGTAATAATTCCTTAGGCTGCGTGTCACTGCTGTGTGTTCGGTGGCACGGCCGGCACCGCCGCTGCTGTGTGTTCGGCGGGGTGTTACACATTAATTATTTTTGTCTGAAATTTAATATTTTTTTTATGATGCCAAAAGCAAATTAATCACTTCTTGTGGGTCAGAGAGAGTGAGAAACAAGCTTCTACTTTAAGAAGCAACGTAAGTTTGATTCTGAATTGGAGGAAAAATAGTTTGGACTTTGGACAGGGATTTCGAATTCTCCAAAATTGGTTTTCTATTGGGACTCAATAATAATGGAGTAATAACCTTCACGACAAATAGATAAATATAAATAAATACTCCCTCAAGAAATAATTCTTTTTCCACTTTAAGTGATTTTTTCATATATAAGAGTATTTGTTGTATTTTCCATGAATAAATCAAGATTAATCTAGTCAATTATATTATCAATTAACTGGTAAAATCACTATTCACTTTCAATCATTTATAATATTTCTGATTTTGTTGACGTAGGCAAAGGTCAACGATGACGTAGTTGATATTTTGTCTTATGTCTGCAGTCTGGTTAAAATTAGGAAAAAGTCTCACCAATATCCTATAGAGAAATTTACCTAGAATACAACCCTTTGAAGACTTATTTATATTCCCTACAACTACTTTTATAAAATTACTTTTGATACAACTTATTTTAAATTTTACCTTTTTAATTAAATTATGTACAACTTTTCATCTCCTAAAATCTCTCCCTTGAGATTCTCTCTCACTATTAAGTTTTTCCTCAATTTCTTCTATAAAAAATATTTAATATATCACAATCATCTATAATTTCAGAATCATCTATTGAAAGAACCAACTATTTGTCAATATCCCATAATTCTCGAATATTATAGTTCTGGCCTTGTTCCACATAAATCTTGACATTACAGAATATTTGAAGGAAAATCTATCATCTAAACTATTGAATTTGCTTAGGAACACACATTTTGGATATTTCCTTGAACAAAAGAAGATCAGTGTACATAGCCGATTATATTTGTTTCCCCCAATTTGCTTCTTCTTTATCACTCCATCAGCAAATGTATTCACTTTCTCCAAGTTGTAATATATATATATATATATATATATATATATATATATATATATATATATATATATATATATATATATATATATATTATACAAACATTTAACTGGAAAAAAGAAAAGAAATATTATTAACAAATATACAATACACAATATAATATATACATATACTAATGTATTACTGTATATTTTCTTTGAAATTTTCATACCTAAAACATATCAATAGCTATTAAGTTTTCCCTAATTTCTTCATTAAAGGAATTGAGTATATCACAATATCTCAAGCCTCTTCCCCATTATTAAAAGATATATCTCGTGTATACCAATAGAAAATATAGTATATAATATATTTTATACTATAAACTTATATGAAAATGTATATAAGTATACAATACAACTTACCTTCATTGTATAGTATCACTTTAGTTCATCTGATGTATGCATTGAGGGGAAAAATTATCTAATGTATACTACTAGTAAATATAGTATACAATATATGATATAATATAAACTTATATGACATAGGTATAAATATATAATACAACATACTTTTTATTGTATAATACCCTTTTTAGTTTATCAAATATATACTACTAATAAATATATTATATAATATAAACTTATATGACTCTTCGTATATATAATATACAATACTTCATATCATTGTTATATAACGGTACGCTAGATCCTATTCAATTATTTCAGTATTAAAGTTTACATGCTATATATTGATTTTGATGTATTTATGTTCTCTTTTTTTGGGGTAATTTTTACTTAAAGGTTATTTCTCCTGCTACTAGAGAAGAAGAATTTGATAAAGAATGGATAGTGATTGTTTAGCATGTAGTGAATAAGGAGATACAAATAAAAAGGAAATGAATTTTTTCGTATTTAATTTCTTGTAGCCTTTCCATGTTTATAGGGATTGCGATAGAGTAATTTTAGGAAACAGTTAATTTTATTAAATATATTTGATATTCAGTTTCCTCATTTATAAGAAGCTACCATATTTGAGAGTTATTTCCTTTATTATTTTTTCCGTGTTTAAGTTGTAAAAGATGTTAATTACTTTATAGTTGTAGATTATGAAATATTTTATGATTTTACATGTATTTACGTAAACTTCCCTATCATATACCATTCCTTATAGTTTTGCAGCGCATAATTTGATTTTTTCTAAATTAAAAAAAAAATGTTATTGATGTGCAAGTTTTTGGTCAATATTATCCTTAATCTTTGAGAGTATATTTATTTTGGTCCCTTAGATATATCCCTGGGCATATTTAATTTATTAAGTATGCTAAAGTGGAGTGCTTTTAGTCTCACTAACAAAATCTATCCAAGATCAATTACGAGATTGGTTTCAACACTCACTATCTTTTAGTTTACTTATCATTTTTTTAGACAATCCTCATTAACAGTACAGAACACATAATTTTTAGATTTTAACGTTGAAACTTTTATTTTTAGCAATTTTTGTTGATTTTTCCAAAAAGAAAAGTTAAAATTAAAAAAAAAATAGAGTTGCCAAGATCACGTCTAAGCATATTATTAAATCAGACGAATAACTAGACTGTATTATCACTTTTAGCCAGCGCCAGAAACTATTTACATCTAAAGTTAAAAAAGTATATAAATTTGTATAATAATTATATATTAACATACAAAATGAACACACACACTCACACTCACACACACACACACACACACACACATCACACACACACACATATATATATATATATATATATATATATATATATATATATATATATATATATATATATATATATACTTATGAGGCCTTGAAAACCTCATTTTATGTTGCCTCAATTTACGTGCACAATCCGAGCATGTAGCCGGAAAGATTTTGTGATAGAAAATATGAATTCTATGAGAAATTTGGATAAAAATGATATTAATATTGATATGGTTGACTTCGGTCAACATTTTTGGTAAACGGATCCGGACTCGAGATTGGATGGTCCCGAAAGGTCCGTAGGAAAATATGGGACTTGGACATGCGTCCGGAGTCGAATTCTGAGGCCTAGAGCCCAAGTTATGAATTTTTATGTGAAATTGTTTTGATGTAATTGTTAAAGGAAAATGAATTAATTGACCTTGGTATCGGGCTCGTATTTTGGTTCCGACGCCGGTACAAGTCTTAAATATTATATATGTGCTTTCCGCAAAGTTTGGTGACATTCGGATGTCGTTTGATATGTTTTGGACCTTGAGTTCCAAGTTTGAAAGTTTTGAAAACCAAAAGTATGAAAATCATGAACTTGAGGCTTGATTTGATGAAAACGATGTGATATTGGCGATGTGATCGCACGAACAAGTTCGTAATGTGTTTTTGAAGTTGTGTACATGTTTGGTTGGGAGCCTCGAGGGCTCGGGTGAACTTTGGATAGGCCACGAGATCAATTTTTCATGTTAGAAAGTTGTTGTCAGCACCTGGTCTGCAGAGTTCGCAAATGCGAACAATAGTTCGCAAATGCGAACTTCCCAGTATTCTGCCTGTGTTCGCAAATGCGAACAAAAGTTCGCAAATGCGAACATCCCAATATCCTGCCTGTGTTCGCAAATACGAACAATAGTTCGCAAATGCGAACATCCCAATATCCTACCTGTGTTCGCAAATGCGAACAATAGTTCGCAAATGCGAACTTCCCAATATTCTGCCTGTGTTTGCAAATGCGAACAAAAGTTCGCAAATGCGAACTTCCCACCCTTAGCTTATATGTTCGCAAATGCGAACACAGCCTTAGCTTATTTTTCAAACTCCGGAAATTGGTCGGGGTTCGCAATTGCGAACCCATGTTCGCAAATGCGAACACAGAGACCTGTAAATCACGATTTCCAGCTTCATTCTTCACATTTCACAACCCAAAAACACCCATTTGCGATTCTTCACGGACTCCCTCTTCTTCAAAACAATTGTAAGTCACTTTTTACTTAATTCTTTCAATTTCTAACAACATTAAACATGTTTTTCAATAGAAATCAGAGGTTTTCATGGTAGAATTTCTTGTTTTTGGTAGAATATAGGGTTTTTCATAAATTGGGAAATTGGACCTCGAATTGAGGTCCGATTTTGAAACAAATCATATACTTGAACTCGTGGGGGGATGGGTAACCGGATTTTGGTCCGAACCCCGAGCTCCGACCATGTGGGCCCGGGGTCGAAATTCACTATTTCGGGTAGAATGTTGGAAAAGTTGTAATTGGCCTTATGAATTAGTTTGTTGAGTAGTATTGATGATATTAAATCAATTGTGTATAGATACGATTGGATTGGAGCCAAATTTGAAAGGAAAAGGGCATTGCCACGGATTGAATTGTTCATAAACATTCGAGGTAAGTGTTTGTTCTATCCTAGCTTGAGGGAATAGGATTATGTGCTATGTGTTATGTGATCGAGTGCGGTGTATGGGCTGTGGTGACGAGCATCCATACTCTGGCGTCTAGCATGACCGTGAGTCGTTGTTAATATTTGTTGTGGGACATATTTGAATATAAATTGTTGAACCCTTGCCGGGTTGTAGAAGTGTTATTGTTCTCCCTTGTCGAGACTTGTTGTGAAGATGATTGTTGATTGCCCTTGTTGGGACGGTTTGTGATTTACTGTTTCATTCTTTGCCCTTAACTGTGATTGTTATTTGGGTGAGGAAGAGTGATAATGCACGAAGGGTGATGCCGTGCCTTGATTTATTATTTATGCACGAAGGTTAATGTCGTGCCATGTTTTATTGATTATGCACGAAGGTTAATGCCATGCCATGTTTTATTGATTATGCACGAAGGTTAATGCCGTGCCATGTTTTAATGATTATGCACGAAGGATCATGCCGTGCCTTGTTATTGAACCATGTACGAAGGATCATGCCGTACCATGGATGTGAGGATGAGAGTAAAAGCACGAAGGGTGATGCCGTGCACTTTATTTGCGTATTTGGTGAGGATGAGAGTAAAAGCACGAAGGGTGATGCCGTGCACTTTATTTGCTTATTTGGTGAGGATGAGAGTAAAAGCACGAAGGGTGATGCCGTGCAACTACTTGCTATTCCTTGACTTGATATTAATTATTTTTCCATTATACTTTGTTTTTCCTTGTGGACTTATTAATTGTTGTTAATTGTTGAGTTTCTTTTGAGATATTCCTTATTGTGTTATTACTTGGTTATTTCTCGTTATTTTGTGGTATTCATATATATTAAATAATTGAGATCGTGTGGCGCGCCGACCACTTTTATGATAAGAAATGGGATCGTGTGGCACGCCGACCACAAAGTGATTTGAATCTTGGCATTGGCCATAGTTGCCGGTAGCCTATTGATATATTTGGGAGCGGGTGGTACGCCTACCACAAGATATAATTATTGATACAATGGGATCGGGTGGTACGCCTACCACAAGATATAATTATTGATACAATGGGATCGGGTGGTACGCCTACCACAAGATATAATTATTGATACAATGGGATCGGGTGGTACGCCTACCACAAGATATAAATTATTGATACAGTTGGGAGCGGGTGGTACGTCTACCACGAGATATGAAAAGAAAAATAAAGAATTGAGACACGAAAGTAAGATTTAATTCTGTTGATTAGATTAATCTGGATATTATGAGTTATTGGCTGTTATTGCAGAGCAGAGTATTTTCTTATACTTGTTATTCTATGGTATACATATATATTGAATTGCACAGGTTTATGTGGGTGTCCGGTCCTAGGCTTGTCACTACTTCGCCGGGATAGGCCAGGCACTTACCAGCACATGGGGTCGGTTGTGCTGATACTACACTTCTGTGCGTTTTTGCACAGGTCCAGGTTACAATCAGGAGCAGCAGCAGTAAATCTTTTGCGTGGGAGTTGATCATATTTGAGACCGAGGTAGCTTGCGGACGTCCGTAGGCCCGACGTTTCTCTCTTTACTTATGTTACTAGCTGTAGTCTCTTTGTTCCGAGACAAACAGATTATGTTATATTTCTTTCAGACTTTATGTGTAGTATTCGGTAGTAGTTCGTGAGTTGGTGACTCCACGTCTTGGGTAGAGGATGTCAGTATGGTTATACCTTGAAACTGCTTAATACTATTTCGATCAAGTCTTCCGCACTTATTTAATTAAAGTTATGGTTTTGTTGATAAATTGAATATGAAATATTGTTAAAAACAGGATAGTGTGAATAAAGTGGCTTGCCTAGCTACCACGAGTAGGCGCCATCACGATCCCGATGTTGGGGAAAAATCCAGGTCGTGACATAATGTGACTAAACTATCCTTCATTAAATGTTGCATCATAGTTATAATAGTACTTACTTTTCTTCTCAAATGTGAGGAGTAAATGACTTTTTAAGAATACGTACATAAATAATACTTATTTTGGACCAAAATAAAAAGCAAATTAATTATATTGTGACCGAGGGAGTTATTATTACAATGAATACATTGATTATTGGATATGAATTAGAGTTAATGAGGATGAGATGACATTAATTAAAAATTACACGTCTTGACTAAAGATATTTCGACACATGTTTGCAGCCATTCAGGAAGGGAGCACTTTTCCCATGATACTCAATAGTGCAACCGATGAATGCATATGGTCAAGTAACGTTTTGTGTTAAATTCTAAATTAGTATTGATTAATTTGTGAAAATAAGTATTTCCTCCGCCCAATTTTAATTGCCTGCATAATAAGGTGCCTAAGGCGAAATTAGAAAGTGAAGCCTTAAATTTTTTTAATTATCTTTTTTACTTTTATAATTTATCAAAATTTGAAGAATTTTTAATCAATTTTAATTATTGTCAATGTCTAACCAATTTATTTCATCTCTCTTATGTTATCATGTTGAACTTTATGAATTTACTTTTAAATTTCTTTTTTAACCGAGGTAACTGATATAAAAATTATTAACGATAAATGAATTAACACTTTTTACCTTATTGAGTTTGTCAATTAGAGTATTCTTCTACTTATATAGTTTCTCTTAATACTTTTAATTCTATATATAAGTTGAACAAATAATATTATAGTAACTACTATGTTTCAAGAGTCATTCAATATTACGGACAAATTTAGATTTTTTTTTTGTTTTTTAGTTAGTGTCCCGTACCCGCATTGGGACGCAACTAAATCAGAATTCGCGCTGAGAAGTCCCACATTGAGGGGTAAAGCGATCTCTAACAAAGACGACTTCATACTAGGGCTTGAACTCGAAACCTCTTGCAGATTAATAATGTAGGAGCACTTACCAATCCACCACAACCATTGTTGGTAATTTTGATAGTTACTTATCGAAATAGCTTGAAAAATATTTACAAAAGCACTCAAGAATTAAGAAAAAAAATTCTATCTAACATTTTAAGAAGATCAATTTAAGTTGGGACGAATTCACTATCTGGATTTTCCACCCTCGGGAGTCATGATGACGCCTACTAAAGAAAGCTAGGCAAGCCGATTATTTTACACTTTTCATTTTTTATCCATAACAATTATAAATTAGCATTTATAAACATCGAAAATCAATAAAGCGAAAGAATGAAAATTTAACATTTTAGCTAATATCAATACGAATCTTTAACATAAACTACCCAGAACTGGTGTCACGATCTCAAGGACAATCTAAAAAAACTACAAATAAAGTCTCTGAACAATAAAGTACATATCTGTCTCCGAAGTAGTAAAGAACAGATAGAACTAGATAGGGAGGAGACGCCAAGGCCTGTGGAGGCCTGCAGGTCTACCTTGGGTCTCTTGATGGAATGAAGGCAGGAATGTAACACCCCGCCGAACACATAGCAGCGGCGGTGCCGGCCGTGCCACCGAACACACAGCAGTAACACGCAGCCTAAGGAATTGTTACCCTTGGGTATAGGAGCATTCCACGCATAGCTGCAGCTACTGGGAATCGAACCTAAGACCCCAAGGCTTTTCAGGGATTTTACTCCCTCACCTCTCACCAATTGATATCCCTGAAAAGCCTTGGGGTATTAGGTTCGATTCCCAGTAGCTGCAGCTATGCGTGGAATGCTCCTATACCCAAGGGTAATAATTCCTTAGGCTGCGTGTCACTGCTGTGTGTTCGGTGGCACGGCCGGCACCGCCGCTGCTGTGTGTTCGGCGGGGTGTTACACATTAATTATTTTTGTCTGAAATTTAATATTTTTTTTATGATGCCAAAAGCAAATTAATCACTTCTTGTGGGTCAGAGAGAGTGAGAAACAAGCTTCTACTTTAAGAAGCAACGTAAGTTTGATTCTGAATTGGAGGAAAAATAGTTTGGACTTTGGACAGGGATTTCGAATTCTCCAAAATTGGTTTTCTATTGGGACTCAATAATAATGGAGTAATAACCTTCACGACAAATAGATAAATATAAATAAATACTCCCTCAAGAAATAATTCTTTTTCCACTTTAAGTGATTTTTTCATATATAAGAGTATTTGTTGTATTTTCCATGAATAAATCAAGATTAATCTAGTCAATTATATTATCAATTAACTGGTAAAATCATTATTCACTTTCAATCATTTATAATATTTCTGATTTTGTTGACGTAGGCAAAGGTCAACGATGACGTAGTTGATATTTTGTCTTATGTCTGCAGTCTGGTTAAAATTAGGAAAAAGTCTCACCAATATCATATACCATTCCTTATAGTTTTGCAGCGCATAATTTGATTTTTTCTAAATTAAAAAAAAAATGTTATTGATGTGCAAGTTTTTGGTCAATATTATCCTTAATCTTTGAGAGTATATTTATTTTGGTCCCTTAGATATATCCCTGGGCATATTTAATTTATTAAGTATGCTAAAGTGGAGTGCTTTTAGTCTCACTAACAAAATCTATCCAAGATCAATTACGAGATTGGTTTCAACACTCACTATCTTTTAGTTTACTTATCATTTTTTTAGACAATCCTCATTAACAGTACAGAACACATAATTTTTAGATTTTAACGTTGAAACTTTTATTTTTAGCAATTTTTGTTGATTTTTCCAAAAAGAAAAGTTAAAATTAAAAAAAAAATAGAGTTGCCAAGATCACGTCTAAGCATATTATTAAATCAGACGAATAACTAGACTGTATTATCACTTTTAGCCAGCGCCAGAAACTATTTACATCTAAAGTTAAAAAAGTATATAAATTTGTATAATAATTATATATTAACATACAAAATGAACACACACACTCACACTCACACACACACACACACACACACATCACACACACACACACACATATATATATATATATATATATATATATATATATATATATATATATATATATATATATATATACACACAAAAAATAATATACAAAATTTATATATTTGTTTGGCTATTATTTTTACAACGGCTATATATCATTTTCTCTTTGAAAATTGGACAGAAGGGGATATTTTCAAGGTTAAAATATTAGAAAATATTATCTAAAATAAGGAATTAAAGTAATAATTAGCGTTATCCAATAAAAAGAGAGAGTGATTTGCTTGAGAGCAAAAGATTTGTTTCATGAATCAGAGTTGGTTAACACTGTTAGTTTTTTAACGCATTATGTCAGTGAGACTAAAGATGCTCCATTTTAACATACTTAAAGAATGAAATATGCTCAAGGTTATATTAAGAGACCGAAATAAACATACTCTTAAAGATAAGGGATAATATTGGTCAAAAACCCTACCGACAAGAGAGGGAAAAACGAGTGAAAACTTTTCAAATTTCATTTTTGAGAAATAATAAAGTGGAGATAAATATTGTAATTAGTAATAACACTAATGACGTGTCTCTGAATCACTAGTTTTCATTATTTCTTACACAAAGAAAAAGATAAAAAACAAAAGTAATAGCATATTAATTGCTCAAAGGCTAGTGACTAGTAGTAATTCTTTCACATAGAAATTTGAAATGTAAAACAATAAATTAGCTCCAATCCCATTAAACTGATGTCTGAAACTGAACGTTTTTTTCTTTTTAAATTTTAAAACAAATTTAACTTCGATGCCGTTTTTTATTCAATTGATGTCCGAATACTGAAGTCTAACATTTGACTTATGTACGTCAAAAATTAAGTCAATAAATTCAAAAAGCAAAAATGTTATGTAAACTTTCAATATTGTCATTCAAAATTGATAACAATATTTTTATTAATCTATAGATAAGAAAACAAAAACATGTTAGTCAAATTACAAGGTGGTTCTGCAAAATTATGTCTATAAAGTTATACTGTAGAGCAAATTTAATACTATTAAATAAAAACTTAAAAACGTAATATAATACGTAAGACATCATGGTGAACGAAAACATGACATGAACGAGTTCACTTTTTATAATAACGATTTTGGTTGATATAATTTAAATATATTGTTAGAAAAACTTCTAATTGTACTAATAGCATAGTTTTTTTTAATGACGCTTAATGTGTTAAATAATTATTATTAATATTATCAAAGACGTCTGAGAGTTTATATTGTATTTAAATTGCTCCCTTTTTGTCTCAATTTTGCTATCCACTTTAATAGTTTAGTTTGAAA
>JASVEL010002418.1:0-77460 GCA_032618575.1 Nicotiana noctiflora | reverse complement strand
ATTCTTTTGCCCTTAACTGTGATTGTTATTTGGGTGAGGAAGAGTGATAATGCACGAAGGGTGATGCCGTGCCATTTTTACTTATGTTCGCACGAAGGATCATTCCGTGCCTTGTTTTACTAATTATGCACGAAAGATCATTTCGTGCCTTGTTTTACTGATTATGCACGAAGGAACATTCCGTGCCATTGTTATTTAAACCATATACGAAGGATCATGCTGTGCCATAGATGTGAGGATGAGAGTAAAAGCACGAAGGGTGATGCCGTGCACTTTTATTTGATTATTTGGTAAGGATGAGAGTAAAAGCACGAAGGGTGATGTCGTGCAACCATTTAAATTTCTTATTTTGGTGATAACTGTTTTTGCTACACTCTAATTCTCTTTACTGATTTATTATGTCTTGCTGATTGTGTTCCCCCAGCATGATACTTCCTTTGTTGGTTGTGTTATTTGATAATCTTGTTATTTTGTGGTATATACATATATAGAACTGCACATGTTTATGTGAGTGTCTGGTCCTAGGCTTGCCACTACTTCGCCGGGATAGGCCAGGCACTTACCAGCACACGGGGTCGGATTGTGCTGATACTACACTTCTGGGCATTTTTGCACAGGTCCTGGTTTTGAGCAGGAGCAGCAGCTGTAGAGTACTAGTGGGATTTCTGTGCTTACGAGACCGAGGTAGCTTGCAGGCGTCCGCAGGCCCGGCGTCTCCTCTATTTATTTTTGTTATTGATGTGGTCTCATTGTTCTGAGACAGACGGTTGTTAATTATTTTCTTTCAGAGCATTATGTGTAGTTATTCCTTAGTAGTTTGTGAGTTTGTGACTCCACATCTTGGGTAGAGGATTTATGCTAGTTGCTTTACATTATTATTATTCATCTCTTAATTCAAAAGACTTCCGCATTTAAAAATTTATAGTATCATTTCTTGCTATTAAATATGAGAACAAAAGTGATGGTATGAACAGGAAATTGGTGAGTGAATTGGCTTGCCTAGCTACCACGAGTAGGCGCCATCACGATCCGGATGGTGGGGGAAATCCGGGTCGTGACAATAACACTACTACCCACCTCCCGTTTCTCACTTCTCAGTTCACCATGCCCAAATATATCCTCAACCTCAGGCACCCTGGCGTGTACCCACACCACAAAATACCTACCATACCCAAAACACGTACCCACCTCCGAGAACCTACAGAAACCCCAATGGAATCAGTTTTCGACCCAACCCTGCTACCAAGAATGATAGGTTGCAAAAGAAGAAGAATTTCACTCCGTTAGGAGAATCTTATACCAGCCTATTCCACAGATTGAGACAGCTCGGCCTGTTAAATCCAATTGAACCAAAATTACCAAATCCTTCCCCAAGGAACTTGGACCACTCGGTGAATTGCTCAGATGCACCAGGACATGATACAGAGAAATGCTGGCATTTGAAAACGGTCATTTAGGAGTTCATTGATACCCAACAAATTGAAGTGCAAGCTCCGGAGATGCCCAATATCACTCAGAATCCATTACCAATCTATCATAAGACTCACATGATCGAGTTAGTGCAGAAGGGAGAATACAAAAATCCGTCACAAACTGTGATGATTATTAAGGCTAGTAAGAACAAAGCAGATGAGAAATTAATTAGTAGGAAGCATTGGTCACAGTAGAACAGACAGTCAGTGAACCAGTGACGACAGTAAAACCAGAACCCATTAAAGTGATAGTACCAGGAGCAGTTGTTAAGCCTGTGGTGATTGCAAAAGGCGCTCGTACAGAGCCGGTTATCATCAAACCAATGACTCAGTTACTAGTGGTTAGTGAAAAGGTCGTCCCATGGAACTATGACCGGGGGACTGTGATGTACAAAGGAAAGGAAGTGTGTGAAACCCATGGGCTGGCTTATTCAAGGTGATGCTTTGCCCCTGAAGAATTGAGAAAGGTTAAAGTAGCTAAAGACAATCCAGCACCAGTAAAGAGGGATGTAAATGAAGAAGAGGCTAAAGAATTCTTAAAAATGATGAAGGCGCAAGATTATTCCATTGTGGAGCAGTTAAGGAAAACCCCGGCACAGATCTCATTGTTCTGTTTATTGATCCATTCGGATGAGCACCGCCGGACATTGATGAAAATTCTGAATGAAGCCCATGTTCCAGATAAGATTTCTATGAATCATCTGGAGAAGATAGCAAATAAGATTTTTGAAGTCAACATGGTTACATTTTCTGATGATGAGTTTCCTTTGGAAGGTACTGAGCATAATAGAGCCCTTTACCTCAAAGTGAAGTGTGAAAACTCTGTGGTTACTCGGGTGTTGATTGACAACGGGTCCAGTGCAAACATTTTCCCTCTCTCCACCTTAGAAAAGTTGAAAGTTGACAGTGAAAGAATCCATAAGAATAGCATCTGTGTACGAGGATTTGATGGAGGAGGAAAGGACACGGTTGTGGATATCGTGTTGGAACTAACAATAGGACCAGTTGAATTCACTATGGAGTTCCAAGTGCTCGACATGGCTATTTCCTACAATCTCTTACTCGGGAGGCCCTAGATTCATGCCGCAAAAGCAGTACCGTCTACCTTGCATCGGATGGTCAAATTCGGATGGGACCGGCAGAAAATTGTAGTCCATGGGGAGGACAGTTCTTGTAATGCCATTATGCCTTTTGAGGAAGTTGGAGATGAGAAAGGTCTGTGGGTGTACCAAGTCTTGGACACAATGCCAGTTGCTAAAATTCCAGAAGGAGAGTGTTTTCCTAGGCCCAGGGTAGCCGCTGCATCTATCATGGTGGCGTCAGAGATGATAAAGAATGGATTCTCACCCGAAAAAGGTTTGGGCGCTTCATTACAGGGCATCATACATCCAGTCTCTTTTCCGAGAAATCTAGATACTTTCGGGTTAGGCTTCAAACCTACTGCCGCTGACATAAGGAGACCCAAAAAGATGTAAAAGAAAGCATGGACCCTTCCAAAACTTATTCCCCGCCTTTCCCGTTCCTTTGTCTGGCCTTGTACTAAAAGGCGCACAGCAACGGCAATGCCTAATTCTGTGGTAATAGAACCCGACAAGGAGCTGATCGAGAGGTTCGAAAGGTTGTTTATGAGGTGAATATGTTAGAGGCAGGCGAAGGTCTGCGTAAAGCTGATGTGCAATTTGTACGGTCCCAAACAAAGCTTAATAATTGGGAAGCTACTCCTCTTCCTACCTGCAGGGAGTCATGGTAGTTAGTTTTGATTTTCTTTTAAGTTTAATATGGATTATGTCCAAGGTTGTAATTCGGATGCTATGTTCCGTCCGTTTAGATGAGTTAAACCTTGTTAACTTACAATTTTAATGAAATGCAATTTCTTTCCTTCTTTATTCTTGATAGCCTTTATTTTGTTTTTGTTTTCTCTCTTGTACAATCCCTTTTCTGCTGGTTTCACTGATGTGTCATGCATGAGGAGTTTCCGGTGTAGTCTTGATAATCAATGTGAAATAGTAATACAAGAAATAGAGTGTGATGATGAGATAAAATATGATGATGAGGAAGCCTTTGAAGAAATCAATGAAGAATTAAGTCAATTTTAGGAAAAACACAAACCTAATTTGAATAACACAGAGGCAATCAATCTACGGGATCAGGAGAATGTTCGGGAAACAAAAATAAGTGTCCATTTGGAAATCCCGCTCAGGGAGGAGATAATAAAAGTGTTTCTTGAGTACAACGATGTTTTTGCATGGTCATAGGACCATATGGAGGGTTTAAATACCGATTTGGTAGTCCATAAATTGCCCACCGACCTGGCATGACCTCCCGTCAAGCAGAAGCTGAGGAATTTAAAACAAATATCTGTGTGAAAATCAAAGAAGAGGTCACCAAGCAGTTCAATGTGAAGGTCATCCAAGTCACCCGGTATCCTACCTGGTTAGCTAATGTTGTGTCTGTATCAAAGAAGGATGGAAAGACCCGAGTGTGCGTTGATTTCCGTGATCTCAATAAAGCGAGTCCAAAAGAGAACTTCCCACTGCCAAACATCCATATATTGATTGGCAATTGTGCCAAACATGAGATAGGTTCCTTCGTGGATTTTTATACGGGCTACCACCAGATTTTGATGGATGAGGAAGATGCGGAAAAGATGGCATTCATCATTCCTTGAGGGGCGTATTGTTATAGGGTTATGCCATTTGGGTTGAAAAACACAGAGGAAACATACATGAGGGTGATGACCACCATGTTCCATGATTTGATACATCAGGAAATTGATGTCTATGTAGATGATGTGATTATAATGTCGAGAAAGCAGTGTGATCATGTTAAAGACCCGGGGAAGTTTTTTTAGAGACTTTGCAGGTACAACCTCAAACTTAATCCTACAAAATGTGCATTTGGAGTCCCGTCGGGGAAGCTGTTGGGGTTCGTGGTAAGTCGACGCGGTATTGAGTTAGACCCATCCAACATCAAAGCCATCCAGGAGTTACCACCGCCAATGAGCAAGAAAGAGGTGATGAGTTTGCTCGACAGGTTGAATTATATCAGCGGGTTCATTGCTCAGCTTACGACGACTTGCGAGCCTATCTTTAAGCTGCTGAAGAAAGATGATGTGGTCATATGGATGGATGAATGTCAGGCAGCATTTGAAAATATTAAGGAGTATTTGGCCCGTCTACCTATGTTGGTTCCACCAGAGCCGGGAAGACCCTTGATCATTTATTTGACAGTTTTGGATAACTCTTTTGGCTGTGTACTAGGCCAGCATAATGTCACAAGAAAGAAAGAGCAGGCGATTTACTACCTCAACAAGAAGTTCACATCTTATGAGATAAAGTACACTCAACTTGAGAGGACATGTTGCGCATTGACCTGGGTAGCACAGAAATTGAAACATTACTTGTCATCGTATACCACCTATATCATCTCGCAGTTGGATCCATTAAAGTACATTTTTCAGAAGCCCATGCCCACAGGGAGGCTCGCGGAGTGGAAAATCCTGTTCACAGAATCTGATATCGTCTACGTGGACCGTACTGCAATAAAAACACAAGCAGTGGCTGATCATTTAGCCGAGAACCTAGTTAACGATGAATATGAACCTTTGAAGACATATTTCCCTGATGAGGAGACAATGCATATCGAGGAATCAGAACAAGATGAAAAATCGGGATGGAAGTTGTTCTTTGATGGGGATGCCAATGCCAAAGGCGTTGGGATAGGAGCAATACTTATTTCTGAGACAGGGCACCGTTACCCTGTTATAACTCAACTGCGTTTCTACTACACCAATAACAAGGCTGAGTACGAGGCATGTATCTTGGGTTTAAGATTGGCTATAGACATGGGTGTCCAGGAGATCTTGGTCATGGGTGACTCGGATCTTCTGGTGCACTAGATTCAGGGAGAATGGGAGACACGAGACATAAAGCTCATACTGTGCCGGCAATGTTTGCATGAACTTTGTCAACGGTTCCAGTCAATAGATTTCATGCATATTCCAAGGATCCATAATGAAGTTGCGGACGCTTTGGCTACTTTGGCATCAATTTTGCATCATCCAGATAAGGCCTATGTGGAACCGCTACAGATTCAGGTCCGAGATCAGCATGCCTATTGTAATATGGTGGAAGAAGAGCTTGATAATGAATCATGGTTTCATGTTATCAAAGAATACCTCAGGATGGGAGTATACCCGGCACGGGCCATAGAGGATCAGAAGAGGGCCATTAGATGTTTGGCAAACAAAATTTTCTTCAATGGAGGAGTGTTGTACAAAAGAATTCCATATCTTGGTTTATTGAGGTGCATGGATGCTAAACAGGCTACAACTATCATGACAGAGGTACTTGCGGGAGTTTGTGGACCTCATATGAGTGGATATGTATTAGTAAAGAAGATTCTCCGAGCAGGTTATTATTGGCTCAATATGGAATAGGATTGTATCAGTTTCGTGCGCAAGTGTCATCAATGCTAGGTACATGGAGATTTGATCCATTCTCCACCATCTGAGTTGCATATAATGTCAGGACCATGGCCCTTCATTGCTTGGGGGATGTATGTCGTTGGGCCGATCGAGCCAACAACATCTAATGGGCACAAGTTTATTCTAGTAGCCATTGATTACTTTACTAAGTGGGTTGAAACGAAAACTTTCAAATCAGTGACCAAGAAGGCAATGGTTGATTTTGTGCATTCAAATATCATTTGTCGATTCGGAACACCAAAGATGATTATCACAAACAATGGTGCCAATCTCAACAACCAACTGATGGCGGAAACATACAGCAGTTTAAGAACACGCACCACAATTCCACCTCATATCTTCCTAAGGCGAATGGAGCGGTCGAGGCAGCTAACAAAAACGTCAACAAGATACTTCAGAAAGTGCTGGAAAGATCCAGGAAATGGCATGAGAAGTTACCTTTTGTTGTGTTAGGCTATCGCACTACTATTCGCACTTCAGTAGGGGCAACTCCTTATTCATTAGTATATGGTACAGAGGCGGTGATACATGCAGAGGTAGAAATACCATCCCTTTGGATTATCACCGAGGCAGAAATTGATGATGACGAGTGGGTCAAAGCCAATTTGGAATAATTGATCTTGATTGATGAAAAGAGATTGTCAGCAGTATGTCATGGACAGTTATACCAACAGAGTATGGCAAGAGAAAATAACAAGAAAGTGCATCCGCGGATGTTTGAAGTAGGGAAATTGGTGTTGAGATGTATCCTACCTCACTGGGCTGAGGCAAAAGGAAAGTTCGTCCCCAACTGGCAGAGGCCATTTATTGTAACCCGAGTGTTGTCCAATGGTGCATTGTATCTAACAGATGTGGATGTGGAAGGGAAATGTGTAGAAATGGCTATCAACTCTGATGTAGTCAAGCGATACTATGTATGATTTCTTTATCTTTATGTACCTAATTGTATTTGGCATGTTTTGAGATTGAAATAATGAAGACATTTTGTTCTGCTATCCAAACACTTTATCCTTTGTTATCCCTTTGAGCCTTATTCTATTTTCTTTCATATCCCTCGTTCGGAATCAATAACAAAACTCAAAAACTCGAGCGGGGAAAGTAAGTGGAGAAATAAGAGAAAAATAGTGAAAACTAAAAAGAAGAGGAAAGAAAAGGAAAAGAAAAGAAAAGAAAAAGAAGAGAAAACAAAAAGCAAAAATATAAAAAAAAAGAGAAAAGAAAAAGAAAAGAAAAGAAAGAAAAGAAAAAGAAAAGAAAAGAAAAGAAAAGAAAGAAAGGAAAAATGGAAAAAGGAAAGATCATAACAATGAAGTAATTTTATGACATGAACTATGTTTGACTTGATCCCAAAAGGGTACATAGGCAGCCTATCCTTGAGGTTCAGTCACAACAAAATAAAAGTCCAAAAGTCCCCAAGAAAGAAATTGGGGCAGAAGTTATAGTTGATGTGAGAAGTATGAATCCAAAAGTTGTAATTTTGAACCTATGCTGAATTATTTTCAACCTCTATACCTTTCTTTCTAAAACCCATCAAAAAGCCACATTACGGTCCAAAGAAAGACCTTCCAATCAATCTTCAAGAAATGCCAATACAAGCAAGTTAAGTGATTCATGTATGGGGTAACACTCTAGTGCCAAAAGGAAAATGATGAAAATGAGAGAGTCTTATCGGTGAAAACCCTCACAGGCACCATAAGGCAACGTGGGTTGAGAGAAATAAAAAGGAGAGAGTCTTATTGGTGAAAACCCTCATGGGAATCATAAGGCGAAGTGCGTTTGGAAAGATATAAAAAATGAGAGTGTCTTGTCGGTGAAAACCCTCACGGGCACCGTAAGGTGAAATTGAGTTTTCAGATGGGCAAATGAAAGAAGTCTGTGGTTGAAAGGTGTTTGAAACATGGAAAAACAAGCAAGGTTTGGGTTTTGGCGAAAGACGGGTTATGAAAGTATGGGATAGCAAATATGGAAATTGAAAGTTTCTTGGTTGAAAAGACTAGGCTGGTTAATCCAAAATGCATGACACGATCAATGGTACCAGCCGTTCCACTCAGATAAGTCCTATCCTTTTTCTCTTCATACAAATCATCCATTTTCAGAGTCTTTCTATCCTTAACCTTCGAGGTCATTGCATTTCATTCTCTTGAAGTATGTCTATAAGATGTTTCAGTGTCAGTTCTGTTCGAAAAAACAAAAGAAGGATGTCAAGGCTAACTACCAGCTTCCTAGTTGTATGGCGCAACAGGGATGGAACATATAAAAAGAAAGTAAGGCGTGAAGGACCAATGGAAACCCCATCAGTGGGATAATCAGATAATTGTGGGGGAGAAGCAAAGCTTCACAAGAGGGGTCAGAAACACAAAACAACGATACGGGATAGAACATTTGGGTCACCAAAGTCAGAGGGTCTGAAGCTAGTCAGGAAATCGAGGCGTTTCAAAGCCAGTCAAGGGAAACAAGTTGGAGCAGAGCTGAAAGAAGGAACGTACCCAACAAGAATGCCAACAGCTAACCACCATATTATATTAACAAATCTTTCTTTGATTAAGACATGGGCAGAAAATATCCTTTATCTGTTTTGTTGCAAACAGGAGCACACCTGGAGAACAAGGGAATACTTTTCAAGTTCCGCAAATCAGGAGCCCTCCTAAAGAGCAAGGGAATACTTTTCAAACTCAGCAATTAGGAGCCCACCTGGAGAACAAGGGAATACATTTCAAAGTTTCAGCAGTCGGGCACCCACCTGCAGAACAAGGGAAGTATAATGCAAATTTTATCTTTCAAGTGTAATATTGGGTAATATGACGCACCCAGTCATCAAACTGGGGCAGAGAATATTCTTTATTTTGTATGTTTTGACGCAATCAAGAACCCACCTGGAGAACAAGGGAATACATTTCAATCTCAACAATAGGAGCCCACCTGGAGAATAAGGGAATACTTTTCAAAGTTCAGCAATCAGGAGCCCACCTGGAGAACAAGGGAATACTTTTCAAAGTTCAGCAATTAGGAGCCCACCCGGAGAACAAGAAAAGTGTCATTAAAATTTTAGCTTTTTACTTTTAATATTGGATAACATGATGTGCCCAGCCACCAAACTGGGGCAGAAAATTTTTGTTGGGTGTCTATTTTGTTGCAATTAGGAGCCCACCTGGAGAACAAGGGAATACTTTTCAAGCTCAGCAATCAGGAGCCCACCTAGAGAACAAGGGAATACTCTTCAAATTTAGCAATCAGGAGCCCACCTAGAGAACAAGGAAATACATTTCAAGCACAGCAGTCAGGCTCCCACGTGGAGAACAAGGGAAGTATAATGCAGATTTTATCCTTCAAGTTTTAATATGTGGTAACATAACGCACCCAGTCATCAAACCGGGGCAGACAATTTTCTTTGTCTTGTATGTTTTGTTGCAATCAGGAGAGTCACACCTCCTTTTTCTTTACATCCACTATTTACTAATACACCCCGGGAAGGGATATAATAATAATAAGGAAGGAGTTTTTCCAATTAAAGGACATTCGGAACGAGATTTTTTATTAATTTTCAGAGTTGCCACTTGGGAAAATAATGGCGTCCCAAATCACCGGTTTAATCCCGAATTGAGGAAATTATGACTCTGTTTAACAGTCCGCAAAACTAGAAATCCGGATAAGAAATATTGTTAACCCGGGAGAAGGTGTTAGGCACTCCCGCATTCCGTGGTTCTAGCACGGTTGTTCAACTGCCGTACTTGTTTTTATCTGTTTTACTTATATGCTTTGATTTTTCAAATGTTATTAATTTTCCGCTTTGTTATTTTTAGGACTTGCGACATCACAAGAACGCATTTCGAGTCACACCGCAACCAGTACGCCTGTGACTTTAGTGCATTTCAGTTTCGCCTGGATTTGAGATTTGGGCCACATAAAATGTGCACTTGTATTAGGAACGTAATTGTTATTTATCGTTCCTATAATAGCTACGTCTTATTAGCTTTGTGAAAGACCGTGAAATTGGCTAAACGGTCCTTTCGAGTCTAGCATTTTACATTGAAATCTATTTGGGGGCCCCGTGTATTTTTCATCTTCGAGGCTCAACCCCTATTTTTAAGGTTCAATCCTATTTATACTATGTTTTCTATTTTTGTTTTTTCTTCCTAATACATATATTTGTTGTTATTATTCAAAACCATAATGTTTAGAGTCTAGGCCATTATTCATTATTGGGGCCTAGACTTCAGACTGCTTTAGCAGTCCATTATTAAGGACGTTTGGGCTTCTGAGGCCCAACGTACGCTGCTGTTCTTATTTGATAACACAAGAGTCTGATTTATCGGACCTGGGCCTATATTCATGATTAGGCCCAGAGTATATGAACGAAATTAAGAACAACTAACAATTTCAAAACAGTATTTAAGAAAATATTTTTTAGATGACAGAGAAAATCAAGAAAATCATATTATTTCTAAGGTACCAAGTTACATTTCAATCACTACTAGTTTCAGTAATCAACTGAAAATTCTAAAACTATATATGGCATGTTCTGATTTTAAGTAGTTATTATGATTCTAATTACAGAACATATTTTGTCTCTTTATTTCGAAGCTAAAGGGAAACAATGTTATAATACTAAGTAAACATACTTGAATTATTATCAATTTCGAAATCTAAAACAAATCTGTATCTAAATCATTTCTGAGTGAAGCTAGGCGATGACACAATTTTAAACTTGAACTACTGATTCCCTTTTAGATTAAATTTATCCAGATTCAGAGTTTAACTAACAAGAGCAGCTAATTACCAGTTTATATATCTAGTTTCAGAATCGCATTTATTTGCCTAGGTGTATTAACTTTATAGTATCATGTTTTAGCTTTGAATTAGGTGATAAACTATATCTAACTACTGATTTACCTCTAACTACATCATTAACTACTACTCTAATATAAGTCAAAGTCGTAAGGCTGTTAATTATTACAACCAATACCTAACGAATTACAATGATTTCTACAAAATATAGCTACAGCTAGAAAGAAGAAACAGAAATAGCTTCATCACAAATCAATTAGACTTCAATTCTTCATACATAAATCTCAATTACATCTCCAGGAAACAGATGTGTACCTGATCAAACGAAAATGATTCAGTGAGTTCTAAGGGGATGAAGAGAAGAAGGAGTCAGCAATGGTAAAAGTAGAGAGATACCAACAAACAATAGAATAACGACACATCAATTCCCAAGCTCGATAAACTAACAGCAATCAACTTCGAGAAAAATCGAAATCCAAGCTAGTGAGGACAACACAGCAGAGAAACACTAGCCAAAGATCCAAAAGCAACAATTCTTGAATTGAAAATTAAGTAGACAAATAGTATCAGCTGAATCTCTCAAATATATTTCAGACCCTTTTAATTGTAAAAATTCAGAACTGGAACCTTTTAAAATTTTTCCGTAATCTCTTTCAATTATCCAAGATGGAACCCCTTTTTCAGGCTTATAGAAGCCTATTTATAGAGTCATTTGGGGGGGGGGTGGATTTCAAATAAGTTAACTCTATTTCCCTCCCCTTATTCTTTTCAATTAATTACATTATAGTCCATCAAAATTGTGTCGAAATGCCCTTGAACCCATACTAGAAGGTTCTGGGCTGTTATTTTGGGTTCTATTTGGCAGGTTTTACCCAATTACCCCCACTTGCTAAGTTTTTTTTTTACACAAATCCCTTTTAACTCTACCTAGTATACCCCTTGTTATTCAAGTAATTTCAGAAATACCAAGCACTAAAGTCATTTTTGTCCCTATAGGCTCTATTTAATCCACAAGAATACCATTTACCCTTCCCCTTTTACCTTTGCCTTTGGTTATTATTACCCAACCTACCTTAGGTCTAGCAAGACTAGGGTAGAACGTGTTTAACAAATAGCCACTAATCAGACATGTCTTTAAGACTTAATAAATTTCAGACTACAGCCCTTTTCAATTTTAACCACTTTTACAAATGGCCACTAATCACACATGTCTTTAAGACTTAATCCATTTCAGACTACAGCCCTTTTCAATTTTAACCACGTTTAAAAATGGCCACTAATCAGAACCCATACTTAATTCACAAACATAACCACAAACATTTATACATAGGACCTAAGCATACCTAAGCACTCAAAGGTTCAGAATAAACTAACATACGAATCAAATTACAAATATAACCAGATTCATGTTGTTTTGCACAAATAACGTTAATCACGACTTAACTTCCAACTAATCAGAACTCAGAGGAAAAATTTAATAATGGTTGAATTCCAACTAATTAAAACCCCAATCGAGACAAGATATACTGAACAATCACATAAAAGTGGCTAATTAGAACATGATTCATGAGTAGCTAATATCAGAATCCTAAGAACACTTAGATAATTTCAAGCATGTATGATATTCAAGGCTCGCATGAACAAGTACAAATTATATACAAAAACCAAGATAGATTCATGTTTTAGACATGCATAGGAACAGATTCAGACAAGCATGATAGGCATGTAAAGAAGCAAGTTTCAGAACAAATGAACACGAAAATAAGGGTGGGGGTACTTAGCTTTTCAGACTCTTTTCCTTTTTTTCCTTTTCTTTCTTTCTTTTCTTCTTTCTTTCTTCTTCGTTCTTTTCATTTTCTTGATTTTCAGAGTTTCGAAGACTTTTACTCATCTGAGTGTTAGATCTTCCAAATGGGGCTTTGATGGTTTGATTTGAGTGTGTGAGAGGGATCTGGAGACCTGGGGTACGGTTTTGGGAGTGGGGTTGATTTTGGGTACTCGCCAGAATAAGGTTCCGGTGAGTTTTTTTTGGATGTTCGACGGGTTGGGGACATATTTGAGGGAAACCACCTAGATAGGGTGGTAGATCGTCTCAAGGTGGTCTAGTGGTGTTATTTTGGGACCCTGGTTCATACCTTAGGTGGTCGCTGGCTAGGGTTCCGGCGACCGGATTTTCAAGATTGGGGGAGACTCTTGGTCTTTGGTCGGGATTAATGGGGTTTAATGGTTTTTGGGGGTGAGGAAGATGTTTTAGGGGTTGGCTTAGGCCGAAGATGGAAGTTTGGGCTGACTTCCGGTGGTCTCCATGAGAGACGGTGGGGAGAGGAAGAAGGATAGTTAGGGCGGCTAGGGTTTGGACATAAGATGTGTGTGTGTATATAGTGAGGGATGAACAGGGATGGTAAGTATATACGTTAATTGTATATTATTAATCCACAGCCGTTGGATTAATTGATATGAACAACTGGGATCTTTTGGTCCTTAAAAACATGTCGTCTCTTTTAATGATGGGTTTCATTGTGTCCGTTAGATTATAACACTGGACGGTCAAGATTAATTGTCTTAAACTGTGTCGTTTCATTTAAATGGCACCTTGGCATCGTCCGTTTGATCAGTTGCAACGAACGGTTGAGATTGATTTCATATGCGACGTCGTTTCATTAATAATGGCACCGCCTTCTATGGTCCATTGAGCAAATACAATCAACGGCTTAGATTTATTCAATTGGTACGACGTCGTTTGGTTGGTAGCTGGGCAGACTGGGCTAAACAATTTGGGCGTGGTCTTGTGTAAATGTTTTGGGCTGAGTATATATGTGTATTTCTTGTATATTTGGCCCAAACTAATGTTATGCATTGTATTTTGTGTTTTTTTATTATTTTGACTTGTATTTTATTTAATTTCTTGTACTTTTTCCTTTGTATTTATTTTACAACTGATATATTTCCTTTATTTTCAATTTTTTTGTATTTTTCCTTGATTTTCCGATATTTATTTTTTTGTATTTTTGCTTAATTTTATAATTTCCTAGCATTTGTTTTACAATTTTGTGACATTTTCTAATTAATTCACCCTTTTTTTATTTTCATTTCAATTTTATTTCAAACAAACACTGGTATTTCACACAAATCACACAATTGCAAGCAAAATCATTTTTGTATTATTTTTTTATATATATTTTGGAATTCAATTGCTTGGGGCAAAAATCACGTGCTCACAGCTGCCCCTCTTTGCTCGGGAACACGAAGAGTTTCAGTGTAAAGACAAGTGAGCAGTAATGTGAGATTTTTGCCCACTCGCATATTCCGTATGAAGCATTTTTTAAAAAGCTTTTGACCACACCCTGCTTCAGAGGTTGCCTACATATCCTGGGCTAAACAAGAATCAAATCAGTGTAGTTCGGGAAGGTCTGGTAGTTTGAAACTACCAGGGGAACTGTGATTTCATTGTTGTGTCTATTGTTATTGCTGTTACTGTTGACTGACTCCTTATTACACCGGGATAAAAATAAAGAAGCTAGCCTAAGCTATGGTCTATGAATTACAAAAATGTCCTATCTATGTCATGCATCTTGTGTTGTTACGATCATTCATCTTGCATGTTACTCTTTATTTGCATCTCCCGTTTTTTGGTAAATCTTTTGCTTGTGACTTGCTTCCAACATATTGCTTCCCTCCATTTGTATGACTTCAAAATGCGTTTCTTCGTTCTCCAAGTTGGTACCTGCTTATTGCAAAAACAAAGAAAACTTTTTCCTCTGCCCCAGTATGGGGATTTTAATATGTCATGATGTTACTTGTTAGAAGAGAAAAACTTTTATTTTGCAGAATGTATTCCCTTGTTATACAGGTGGGCGCTTGATACAGAAATTGAAAATGCTAAAAAGTATTCCCTTGTTATACAGGTGGGCGCCTGATGTAGAAAATGAAAAATGCAGAAAAGAAATTAAAGTGCTTGAAAAGTATTCCCTTGTTATACAGGTGGGCGCCTGAACAGAAATTAAAAATGCTGAAAAATATTCTCTTGTTATACAGGTGGGTGCCTGAACAGAAATGAAAAATACTAAAAAGTATTCCCTTGTTATCCAGGTGGGCGCCTGATGCAGAAAATGAAAAATGCATAAAAGTATTCCCTTGTTATCCAGGTGGGCGCCTGATGCAGAAAATGAAAAATGCACAAAAATATTCCCTTGTTATACAGGTGGGCGCCTGAACAGAAATTGAAAATGCTAAAAAGTATTCCCTTATTATCCAGGTGGGCGCCTGATGCAGAAATGAAAATGCAGAAAAATATTCCCTTGTTATACAGGTGGGCACCTGATGCAGAAATGAAAATGCTGAAAAGTATTCCCTTGTTATCTAGGTGGGCGCCTGAACAGAAATTGAAAATGCTGAAAAGTGTTCCCTTGTTATACAGGTGGGAGCCTGATGCAGAAATTGAAAATGCTGAAAAGTATTCCCTTGTTATACAGGTGGGCGCCTGATGCAGAAATTAAAAATGTAAAAAAATATTCCCTTGTTATCCAGGTGGGCGCCTGATGTAGAAATTAAAAATGTAGAAAAGTATTCCCTTGTTATCCAGGTGGGCGCCGATGCAGAAATTTGAAATGCAGAAAAGTATTCCCTTGTTATCCAGGTGGGCGGCTGAGCGAAAATTTAAAAATGTAGAAAAATATTCCCTTGTTATCCAGGTGGGCACCTAATGAAGAAATTAAAAATGCAGAATATTCGCTTGTTATCCAGGTGGGCGCCTGATGCATAAATTTAAAATGCAGAAAAGTATTCCCTTGGTATCCATGTGGGCGCCTGATGCAGAAATTTAAAAATGCAGGAAAGTATTCCCTTGTTATACAGGTGGGCGCCTGAACAGAAACTAAAATGCTAAAAAGTATTCCCTCAATTTGATAACTGGGTGTAATTTTGAAAAATAAAATAGAATACCTCCTTCATTGTTCGGGTAGATTCCTGATTATTGAGTTCTCCATCGTGGATTCTCTCCTTTATTTGTTGCTTCTTTTTTATTGTTTTCTCCCACATTGTTCCCATTTACTTTAAAGTGATTAGTAAGAATTTGAATCTTTTGTCCCTGTCTTAATCAGTGAATAATTTATTAGTTATAAAGTGATGGTTATCAACTGGCATTCTTGCTGGCCTTGCTTCCACCGTCTGCCTCATCTTGCTTCATACTGCTTTGCAGTTTATTCCTGATCGCCTTCCCAATTCTTCCTTGTGATCCTCTTTTGTTTATTTCTTTTTGTTTCTTTTCTCTCTTATTCCCTTTGGCTATGTGATCGCCATGGGTTTTTATTCTCTCTTTTCCTTTGAAGGACCCAGTATTATTATGCCATCCATCATGAGAAGCTGCTAGTTAGCTTTCAACTGGCAACTGGTTTTGAACAAATAGAATGAAATGCAATGACCTGAATTTTTTAGGAGCAAGGATATTTTGAAGTAAAGACAGAACTTATCTGGGCATAAAGGCTGATTCCTTTGACCATGCCATGCATTTAAATATCCGACCCAATCTGTCTAATCAGATTTGTTGCTGACTTGATTTCTCATTTCACCAACCCAAACCTTTCTTATCTTTCCATCTCTACTTCATCATGTCATTCCTCATTTTTGCCTTATGGCGCCCGTGAGGGTTTTCACCAATAAGACTCTCTCATTTATTTATCTCTCAACTCACATTCGCCTTATAGTGCCCGTGAGGGTTTTTACCAATAAGACTCTCTCATTTATTTATCTCTCAACTCACATTTGCCTTATGGTGCCCGTGAGGGTTTTCACCAATAAGACTCTCTCATTTATTTATCTTTATTTTTCTGTCTCCAAACTTCCGGGTATTGTCCCTGATGTATTTCTCTTTCATCCCGTTGCATTGTCATTTTCTTGAAATTAATCAGAAGGTCTTTCTTTGGACCGTAGTGTGGCTTTTGGATGGGTTTAAAAAGAAGGGTATAGAGGCTCAAAATTTAAACGCGGGTTCAAAAATAATTACAACTCTCGGAATCATAAAACATAACTTCTGCCCCAGTTTCAATTTTTGGGGAATCTTGGATTTTATTTCTTTCATTACTGAACCGCATTAAGGCTGCCTACGTACCCTTTCGGGATCAAGTCAAACGTAGTTCGTACCCTAAGGTTTCTTCGTCATTTGACTTTTTCCCGATTTTTCTTTTGTATATTTTTTCATATCTTTTCTTTCTTTTTTTTTCATTTTTTCATTCATCATTTTTTTTCTTTTCTTTCTCTTTTTTTTTTCTTTTTCAATCTTCTCTTTTGTTTTCTTTTCATTTCAACTTCATAATTGATTCCAAAAGAGGGGTATGAAAGAATAATGCAATAAGGCTCAAAAGGGGTAGCAATGAGTAAAAGTGTTTGGATAGAGGAATAAAATGCCTTCATCATTTCAATTTCAAAATTATGACAAATACAATTGTATACATGAAAAAGGAATCATACATAGTATCTCTTGACTGCATCGGAGTTGATAGCAGTCTCTACACATTTCCCTTCCACATCTGTTAGATATAAAGCTCCATTGGACAATACCCGAGACACCATGAATAGCCCTTGCCAATTAGGTGCAAACTTTCCTTTTGCTTCGGCCCAGCGTGGTAAAATACGTCTTAGCACCAATTGTCCAACTTCGAATTTTCGTGGATGCACTTTCTTGTTATATGCTCTAGCCATCCTTCATTGGTACAACTATCCGTGACACACTGCTGCTAACCTTTTTTCATCGATCAAGCTCAATTTTTCTAACCAGGCTTTTACCAATTCATCATCATCAATTTTAGCCTCAGCTATAATCCAGAGAGAAGGTATTTCAATCTCTGCAGGTATCACTGCCTCCTTTCCGTACACCAATGAGTAAGGGGTTGCACCAATTGAAGTACGCACAGTAGTACGATAACCCATTAGAGCAATTGGTAATTTTCATGCCACTGTCTCGACTCTTCCACCATTTTCCAAAGAATCTTCTTAATGTTCTTATTTGCAGCTTCAACTGCTCCATTTGCTTCAGGCCGATAAGGTGTAGAATTGCGGTGCAAGATTTTAAACTTTTGACACGCCTCCGCCATGAGGTGACTATTAAGATTTGCTCTATTGTCCGTGATAATCACCTTGGGAATTTCGAAGCGGCAAATGATATTTGTATGTACAAAATCCACTACTGCTTCTTTGTTACTGCTTTAAATGTCTTCGCCTCCACCCATTTAGTGAAATACTCAATAGCTACCAGGATAAACTCGTGCCCATTAAATGTTGCGGGTTCTATCGGACCGATGACATCCATGCACAAGGCGACAAAAGGCCATGGTGCTGACATTGTATGCAACTCATAGGGTGGGGAATGAATCAAGTCCCCGTGTATCTGGCATTGATGGCATTTCCGCACATATCTAATGCAATCTCGCTATATGGTGAGCCAATAGTATCCAGCCCTTAGTATTTTCTTGGCCAAAGAATATCCACTCATATGAGGTCCACAAGCTCTTGCATGTATTTCAGCCATTATTTAGTGGCATGCTGTGCATCTATACATCTCAGTAAACCCTGATCTGGGGTTCTCTTATACACAATTTCTCTACTGAAGAAAAATCCACTTGCTAGTCGCCTTATAGCCCTTTTCTGATCTCACGTGGCTTGCGTTGGGTACACCCCCATCCTCAAATATTCTTTAATATCATGGAACCGTGGCTTACCCTCAAGTTCTTCTTCTACTGTGAAACAATAAGCATTTTGATCACGAACTTGTATCTGCAGTGTATATGTATAGGCTTTGTCCGGATGGTGCAACATGGACGATAATATGGCTAGGGCATCTACAACTTCGTTGTGCATTATTGGGATATGCTTGAACTCTATGGATTGAAACCTCTGAGATAGTTCATGTAGACACTGTCGGTATGGTATAAGTTTCAAATCCCTTGTCTCCCATTCACCCATGACCAAATCTCTTGAACACCCATGTCTATTGCCATTCTTAATCCCAGTATACATGTTTCATACTCGGCCATGTTATTAGTACAGAAAAATTGGGGCTGAGTGGTAACAGGATAATGTTGACCCGTTTCAAAAATGAGCACTGCTCCAATTCCGACCCATTTGCTATTGACGGCCCCATCAAAGTATAATTTCCAGCCCGACTTGTTGTTTTGTTCCAATTCTTTAATATTCATTGTCTCCTCATCGAGAAAATATGTCTTTAAGGGTTCATACTCATCATCAACTAGATTTTCTGCCAAATGATCAGCGACTGCTTGTGCCTTCATTGAAGTGCGAGTTACATAAACAGTATCAAACTCTGTAAGTAGAATTTTCCATTTAGCGAGCCTTCCTGTGGGCATTGGCTTTTGGAAGATGTACTTCAGTGGATCCAACCGAGATATAAGATACGTGGTATAAGCCAACAAGTAGTGTTTCAACTTTTGTGCAACCCATGTTAGAGCACAACATGTTCTTTCCAACTAAGTGTATTTTACCTCGTAAGATGTAAATTTCTTGCTGAGATAGTATATTGCTTGCTCTTTCTTCCCTATTTCATCATGCTGGCCCAATACACAGCCAAAAGAGTTATCCAATACGGTCAGATAAAGGATCAAGGGTCTTCCAAGTTATGGAGGAACCAATACAGAAGGATTGGCCGGATATTCCTTGATTTTGTCAAATGCGTCTTGACATTCCTCAGTCCAATTCACCGCAGCATCTTTCTTTAATAATTTGAAAATGGGCTCACAAGTCGATGTCAGCTGAGCAATAAATCTACTAATATAATTCAACCAGCCCAACAAACTCATCACCTCTTTCTTGTTCTTTGGCGGAGGCAAGTTCTGAATTGCTTTTATCTTTGATGGGTCTAATTCAATACCACGTCGACTTACCACGAACTCCAATAACTTTCCTGATGGTACTCCAAAAGCATATTTTGCATTGAGCTTGAGATTGTATCTTCGAAGCCTCTGGAAAAACTTCGTCAAGTCTTTGACATGATCACACTGCTTTTTGGACTTGATAATAAAATCATCCACATACACCTCAATCTCTCGATGTATCATGTCATGAAACATAGTGGTCATTGCCCTCATATATGTAGCTCCACCATTTTTCAGCCCAAACGGCATTACTCTATAGCAATATGTCCCCCAATGTGTGATAAAGGCCATCTTTTCTGCATCTTCTTCATCCATCTTGATCTGATGATAACCCGCATAACAATCCACAAAAGAACCAATCTCATGTTTGGCACAATTGTCAATCAATATGTGGATATTTGGCAATGGAAAATCATCCTTCGGACTGGCCTTATTGAGGTCTCGATAATCAACACACACTCTGGTTTTTTCGTCTTTCTTTGGAACAGGCACAACATTGGCTAACCAGGTGGGATACTTGGTGACCCGTATGACCTTTGCCTAAAACTGCTTATTGACCTCTTATTTTATTTTCACACTGATATCCGTTTTGAACTTTCTTAACTTTTGCTTAACTGGCCGGTATTCTGGATAAATGGGCAACTTATGTACCACAAAATCAGTACTGAGGCCGGGCATGTCATCATAAGACCAAGCAAATATGTCCTTGTACTCATGTAACAACCTGACCAAATCTTCTCTGAGTGAAGCCTCTAAGTGCACACTAATCTTTGTTTCCCGCATATTCTCCTCATTTCCCAAATTAATAGATTCCGTCTCATTTAAGTTTGGTTCGGGTTTCTCTTCATAATGGCTCAAATCCTTACTAATTTCATCCAACGCTTCCTCATCCGCATATTCCACTTCATATTCATTTTCAATGTCTTGTATAACTATCCGATTATCAAGACTGGATCAGGAATCCTTCATGCATGACACATAATTGAAATTAGCAAAAACTGGACTGTACAAGAAAAGAAAAGAAAAAATAAAATATGGCTAAAAATAGAGGAAGAAAGAAATTGCATTTCATTAAACTTTGAAAGGTAACAAGGTTTGGATACATTTGACTAGACGGAAGATGGGATTACAATTTTTGAAACAAGACAGTTTTGGGAATGGAATATTAAAAGCTAACTACCACAACTCCCTCCTGATTGGAAGAGGAGTAGCTTCCCAATTATTTAGCCTGATGTGGGGTCCAACAAATTTAACAAAGAAGGAACAGAGCTAGGGCTTTTGTGGTGGGCATTACAGCAACTTGCAACATCTGTGCCAAAAGCTCCAAAACAAAATGGGTATTCCAAAGATTTCAAATGACATTGACTTGCTTCACCCTTATGCTGAGCTTGAGAAGCAAAAGCACAAGCTTAAGCATTTGGTCCCATCACCTGATTCTACTTTTCTGGATATTAAATGTCCAGGCTGCTTCCAAATAACAACAATTTTTAGCCACTCACAAACCGTGGTTACATGCGCCAACTGCCAGCAAGTGCTCTGCCAGCCAACTGGTGGGCGCGCAAAACTTACTGAGGGATGCTCTTTTAGGGTTAAAGAGAAGGCTATGATGGTCGTGAGTTGATATTTGCTAGAGGTTCTGGTAAAGTTATGACATATAATACACTACTCCATAGTAGGTTTTTGAAGAGTGGGTTGATTAAGAGAACTTTTCCTTTGTTCAGTAGTACTTTTTTGTTTTGAGTTCCGACTTTGATGAATACTTTGGCTATCTTCTTATTCATACCACATTTTGAAGTAGTTAAACTTCTTCCTTGATCTTCATTTTAAAAAAAAAACAAATTGAACATCCATCTTTCTTGTTCCCTTGGCTGCTTCTATCAAATTCACGCCTTCAAACAGCCTCTCAAACCTTGCTAATAGCTCTTCATCTGGCCTTATCTGTGCATGGCCCGGCACGACAGTTGCCGGACGTCTTTGTGTATCAGGCTTGATAAGGAGTAGGACAGTTTTGGGATAGGTTTGGAAGGGTCCACCTTTTCTTTTTCAATCTTTTGGCTCTCTGTATATCAGCGATGGTCGGCTTGAAACCCAGGCCGAAAGTATTAGTTCTACCCTGAAGGTGAACTAGTTGTGTTATACCCTGCAAGGAAACTCCTAGACCTTTCCCTAGAGAGAACCCATTCTTTATCCTTTCCTTGGCAACCATGACCGCTGCAGGGGTCACTTTGGGTACTGGGTTATTTTCTCCTTCAGATATTTTGTTCATAGTCACGATGTCCATCATTTGGTACACCCAAGGACCTTTGTCTCCTTCAACTTCTTCGAATGGCGTGATGGCATTACAAACATTATCCTCCCCGTGCACTACTATCTCTTGCTGATCCCATTCAAACTTCACCATTTGATGTAGTGAAGAAGGCACCGCTTTTGCAGCATGGATCCATGGACGTCCTAACATGAGGTTATAGGACACATCAACGTCCAACACTTGAAACTCCATGGTGAAATCCACTGGTCCGATGGCGAGTTCTAGTATGATATCTCCCACGGTGTTCTTTCCACCTCCGTTGAACCCCCTTACACATACACTGTTTCTGTGAATCCTCTCGTGATCAATTTTTAGTTTTCCCAGGGTAGACAAAGGACAAATATTATCACGCGACCCATTATCGACCAAGACACGAGTCACCACTGATTCCTCACACTTTACTCTGAGGTATAACGCCTTGTTGTGCTCTGTCCCTTCTAGTGGTAACTCATCGTCTTAGAATGTTATACTATTTGTCTCAAAGATTTTGTTTGTAATCTTCTCCAAATGACACACCGTGAACTTTTCTGGTACATGAGCTTTATTTAGGGTATTCATTAACGCTCTTTGATGATCATCGAAATGAATCAGTAGAGATAGCAAAGATATTTGAGCTGGTGTCTTTCTCAATTGCTCAACTATGGAATATTGAGCTTTCATTTTCTTTAGGAACTCCTCAGCTTCTTCCTCGGTGACTGCTTTCTTCACATGAGCTGGAATTTCTTTCACAACTTTTGCCTTTCTCAAATCATTAGGGGCAAAACATCGCTCAGACCGGGTCAAACCATGCATTTCACAGATTTCCCCCTTGACTTTTTTCCCTTTGTACATGACAGTTACCTTGTCATAATTCTAAGTTACAGCCTTGATGTTCACAATCGGCATCTGAACGACCGGCTTGATAACAACTGGTTCTATATGTGCCCCTTTCACAGTCAATATTGGCTTCACCACAGGTACTATCACTTTTACCGGCTCAGGCTCAATCATCACTGATGGCTGTTTTGCAGGTGGCTCGACTAACACTTTCTCACTCCCGACTTTCTCCTCTGCCTTACTATTTGCTTTGATTGTCATCACAGTCTAAGAGGGTTTTTTGCAGCTTTCTCCATTACTAACTGTCACGACCCCAAATCCGGTCGTGATGGCGCCCAGCACATTGCTAAGCCAGCCCGACCAATCAATATTATCAACGGAGCTAGAAGCTCTTTTTAACCCATTAAGCATTTTAATTCATGAAGCAACAATGATACATATAACGAAAACGGGGAACCGAGTCCCATAATACATCAACTCCCATAGACCAAGGGTCAAGAGTCATGAGCCTCTACTGAACATGAGTGTATAAAGGTTTACAAGATACCGAGTGCGGAAAGAAAAGTCAATACAAAATCAAGACAGTAAGAAGGAATATCGGGTCCTGCGGACTCTGCAGCTACCTCGTATATCCCACAGATGTCGCCTCGCACAGCTACTGGATCACTGCTGAGAGGTACCTGGATCTGCACACAAGGTGCAGGGAGTAAAATAAGTACTGCCAGACTCAGTGGTAATAAACAAGGGTAAGACAGCGCAGATAAGAAATCCGCAATAAAGCACTATGTAAAGCTGTAATCGAATACCCTGTCACAGAATCCATATCAACTGTACCTGTACCAATAAGTACCAGCAAAACAGTATAACGACTAGCAGATGTAGCTAAATGCAATGCAATGCATGATATGACCGCTACGGCGCGTAGCCCGATCCAATTTGGGTACCCGTGCTCACTGTGGTGGTTCAGACTCCGGAGGGGCTCCTCCTACAGCCCAAGCACAATATCACTGCGGCGTGCAGTCCGATCCGACATATGTACTGCTGCGGCGCGCAGCCCGATCCACTACTAGTCAGCTAATATGCAATCACAGCCTCGCAGGCTCAAAAGTGGTTTGAAAACATCTTTTATCATTTTTCAGTTGAAAACAGAAATATCAAGTTCCAGGAGATTTGGAAATAACATGATAACAGAAATAGCTACGGACTAGTAGTAAACTAGCATGTCAATATGATATGACAATGATAACGATCCTCGCGGGATCCAATAACTGGATCATGGCCCACAAGTATACTCAACCGCCCAAGAAGGGGGTTCCTCGGCTCAAGAGTGGACATTATCACAATATATAACATGCAACCATCCGAGTAGGAGGTTCGACGACTCAAGAATAGCCTAATATCATAATACAGTATCAACAAGTCGGACTAAGCATAGTCCCCAATCACAATCGACCACGCACTCACAAGAGAGTACGTGTCTCGCTGCTATACAGCGTCACAAAGTGGTATACCGGGGTTTCGAACCCGCTGGTCATCACCCACATCTATTACTCACCTCAATACGGCGCGACGACTACTCCGCAATGCCCTTGCCACGAGAATCAAGCTCCGCACGCGTAGAATCTGATCAAATACAGTAGAAATACAACAAATTAGGCCAATGGGACGACACCCAATCAATACAACTCAATTTACATCAAAATTCCCAAAGTTGTCAAAACCCGACTTTCGGTACGCTCGTCGGAAAATTACAAAAGTCACATATTCGGAATCCTCATCACGATACGAGTCTAGGCATATAAAATTTACCAAAATCGGACTCCATTTTCCCACTCAAATCGGTGTTTTTCTTTAATTTAGGCCTAGGGCTCAAACCCACCTTTAATCTTTCATTTACAGGGATTTAACCAAGGATTTCATGTTAAAATGATGTAATTAAGCCACAAAACTTACCTTCAATGAAACCCCGATGATTTCCTAGCAATCTCCCGTCAATTTCTTCTCTTGGAACTCAAAAATGGGGGTTTTGGGTATTAAACCCGCGACTGGTTCTGTTCTGAACTTAACTTCACTGCCAACCTATTTTCTTCATCGCGTTCGCGATGCCTCTCACGCGTCCGCGAAGCTCTGCCCAAAATACCCTTCGCGAACGCGTCACTCCTTCACGCGTTCGCGAAGGTCAACTTCCCAGCCTCCGGATTATTACTCTATGCGAACGCGTAGTATCCCACGCGAACACGTGGCCTCGCCAATTCCTTCTTCGCGATCGCGGCCTAAACCCACGCGAACACGATGCGTCCTAACTCCCTCATACGCGAACGCGACCTTCACTCACGCGTCCGCGAAGCTTCCCAGCCTTTCCAATACGCGAACGCGATACCCCCCTCGCGAACGCGATGCCTGCTGAACTTGGCCTACGCGAACGCGGGCCGTGCCCTCGCGAACGCGAAGGCCAAATCACTGCCCAGTGATCTGCAGATTACAGCAGGTCTTTTCTTGCTTCCAAATGCCGGATGATGGTCCGGATTCATCCCGAGGCCCCCGGGACCCCAACGAAAACCACCAACATACCCCAAAACACGATACGAACTTGTTCCAATCATAAAAACACCATCCTAAACATCAAAATCACCAATTACACACGGATTCAAGCCTAAATTTCTTAAAACTTTCCGAATTACACATTCGATCAAAAACCCGACCAAACGACGTCCGAATGACCTGAAATTTTGCAAGCACATCCAAAATCACCTAACGAAGCTACTGCAACTATCGGAATTCCATTCCGACCCCCGGATCAAAATCTCACCTACCGTTCGGATTTCGCCAAAATTCAACCTTAGCCAATTCAAGTCTATTTCTACACCGGGCCTCCAAATTCAATTCCGATCACTTCCCTAAGTCACAAATCACCTCCCGGAACTAACCGAATCATCAGAATCCGATTCCGAGCCCTCTAACCAAATAGTCAACTCCAGGTTGACTTTCCTTATTCAAGTTTCCTTCAAAAAGGCTATATGCCTCATTTTTAATCCAATTCACTCCTAACTCACCCGATAGACTCTAACACTGATATAAAATCATAAAACATGTATTTACAACATAACGGGGTGGTAATTCTCGTGACGACGAGCCGGGTCGTCACATTCTCCCCTTCTTAAGCAAACGCTCGTCCTCGAGCGGGTCAAGAAACATACCTGAAGTCTCAAACAAGTGAGGATATCTGCTTCCGCATCTCCCGCTCGATCTCCCAAGTGGCCTCCTCCACGGGTCGACCTCTCCACTAAACCTTAGCTGATGCAATGTCCTTGGACCTAAATCTACTCACCTGACGACCCAATATAGCTATAGGCTCCACATCATAGGTCAAGTCATCATCAAGCTGAATAGTGCTAAAGTCCAACACATGCGATGGGTCGCCAACATACTTCCGGAGCATGGACACGTGAAACACTGGATGAACTCCTGATAAACTGGGTGGCAAGGCAAGCATATACGCCACCTCTCCAATCCTCTTGAGGATCTTAAAAGGACCTATTAACCTTGGACTGAGCTTTCCTTTCTTCCCAAATCTCATGATGCCCTTCATTGACGAAACCTTCAGTAAGACTTTCTCACCCACTGAGTAAGATACATCCTGAACCTTCCGGTCCGCATAACTCTTCTGGCGCGACTGAGCTATGCGAAGTCTCTCCTGAATAACCTTCAACCTATCCAACGCATCCTGGACTAACTCTGTACCCAACAACCGAGCCTCTCCCGGCTCAAACCATCCGACTGGAGATCGACATCACCTACCATACAATGCCTCATACGGGGCCATCTGGATGCTGGTCTGGTAGCTATTATTGTAGGCGAACTCTGCTAATGGCAGAAACTGGTCCCACGAGCCTCCAAAATCAATGACACGGGCCCGAAGCATGTCCTCTAGAATCTGAATAGTCCTCTCGGACGGACCATCTGTTTGAGGATGAAAAGATGTACTCAGCTGAACTTGGGTGCCTAACTCCTGCTGGACCGCTCTCCAGAACCGCGAGGTAAACTGGGTACCCTGATCAGAGATAATAGATACCGGCACCCCATGAAGTCGAACAATCTCCCTGATGTAAATCTCTGCTAACCTCTCCGATGAGTAGGAGACAGATACTGGAATGAAGTGTGCTGACTTGGTCAGCCAATCAACAATGACCCAAATAACATCAAATTTCCTCCGAGTCAAAGGAAGTCCAGTAATGAAGTCCATAGTGATCCTCTCCCATTTCCACTCGGGGATCTCAATTCTCTGGAATACACCACCAGGCCTCTGGTGCTCATATTTCACCTGCTGACAATTGAGGCACCGTGCTACATGTCTGACAATGTCCATTTTTATCTTTCTCCACCAATAGTGTTGTTTCAAATCTTGATACATCTTCGCGGCTCCTGGATGGATAGAATACCGCGAACTATGGGCCTCCTCCAGAATCAACTCACGAAGGCCATCCACATTGGGCACACATATCCGGCCCTGCATCCTCAATACGCCGTCACTATCAATGGTGACATCTCTAGCATCATCATGCTGAACTATGTCCCTCAGGACAGCCAAATGTGGATCATCATACTGGCGCTCACGAATACGATCATATAGAGATGACCGAGATACAACACAAGCCAATACCCGGCTGGGCTCCGAAATATCTAACCTCGCTAGCCGATTGGCTAGCACCTGAACATCATGAGCAAATGGCCTCTCCTCAGCTGGAATATATGCCAAGCTCCCCATACTGACCGCCTTCAGGCTCAAAGCATCGGCCACCACATTGGCCTTCCCCGGATGATATAAAATAGTGATGTCATAATCCTTAAGCAACTCAAGCCATCTCCGCTGTCTCAAATTAAGGTCTTTCTGTTTGAACAAGCGCTGGAGACTACGATGGTCGGTATACACCTCACAAGACACACCGTACAAATAGTGCCTCCAAATCTTCAAGGCATGAACAATGGCGGCTAGCTCCGAATCATGAACAGGATAGTTCTTCTCATGTGGCTTCAACTGCCGAGAAGCATAAGCAATCACCTTACCTTCCTGCATCAACACACAACCTATCCCCACTCTCGAGGCATCACAATAAACGGTATATGAACCTGAAGCCGATGGCAATACTAACACTGGAGCTGTGGTCAAAGCTGTCTTGAGCTTCTGAAAGCTCTCCTCACACTCATCCGACCACACGAATGGTGCACCCTTCTGGGTCAATTTAGTCAATGAAGAAGCAATGGATGAAAATCCCTGAACAAACCGGCGATAATATCCCGCCAAACCAAGAAAACTCATGATCTCTATAGCTGAGGTCGATCTAGGCCAACTCTGCACCGCCTCTATCTTTTTCTAATCAACCTGAATACCATCACGAGACACCACATGTCCCAGAAATGCTACGGACTCGAGCCAAAACTCGCACTTAGAGAATTTATCATATAGTTTCTCCTCTCTCAATCTCTGCAACACAATACTCAAATGCTGAGCATGCTCCTCCTGACTACGGGAGTAGACTAGAATGTCATCAATGAACACGATCACAAATGAATCCAAATAAGGCATGAACACGCTGTTCATCAGATGCATAAATGCTGCTGGGGCATTGGTCAGCCCAAACGACATCACAAGAAACTCATAATGACCATATCGGGTCCTAAATGCAGTCTTCATAATATCCGAATCCCTGATCTTAAGCTGATGATAGCCTGAACGAAGATCGATCTTAGAAAACACCCTCGCACCCTGTAACTGATCAAACAAATCATCTATGCGCGGTAGAGGGTACTTGTTCTTCACTGTCACTTTGTTCAATTGTCTATAATCAATACACATTCGCATGGAACCATCTTTCTTTTTAACAAATATCACCGGCGCACCCCACGGAGACACACTAGGGCGGATGAAACCCTTATCCAGAAGCTCTTGAAGCTGCTCTTTAAGTTCTTTCAACTCAGCTGGTGCCATTCGATAAGGAGGAACGGATATGGGCTGAGTGCCCGACACCAAGTCAATGCCAAAATCAATATCCCTGTCCGGCGGCATGCCCGGCAGGTCTGAGGGAAATACATCTGGAAAGTCCCTCACAACAGGTACAGAATCAATGCTAGGAGACTCAGCTCCCACATCTCTCACAAAAGCTAGGTACGATAAACACTCTTTTTCAACCATCTTCTGAGCTTTTAAAAACGAAATCACACGGCTAGGGACGAAATCGGTCGAACCCCGCCACTCGATCTGAGAAATACCAGGAATGGCCAACGTAACTGTCTTAGCATGACAGTCCAATATAGCATGGTACGGAGACAACCAGTCCATACCCAATATAACATCAAAGTCCACCATCCCCAACAATAACAAATGTGCCTGGGTCTCCAGACCCCCAATAGATATAACACAGGATCTATAGACATGATCCACAACAATCGTATCACCCACGGGGGTGGATACATGAACAGGTAAGTCAAGACTACCACGAGTCGCACCCAAATGACGTGCAAAATAAGAGGACACGTATGAATATGTGGACCCTAGATCAAATAGGACAGAGGCATCTCTGTGACAGACAGAAATGATACCTGTAATCACAGCATCGGAGGCAACTGCATCACGCCTGTCAGGAAGTGCATAGAACCGTGCATGGCCTCCACCAGATCTCTCCTCGCCCCTGGGGCGACCACGAGAAGACTGACCTCCACCTCTACTAGACTGAGATGGTGCTGAAGATGAGGGCTGATCCCTCTGCCGAGTCCTGTCCCTACGGAGTCGAGGGCACTGTCTCCTCATGTGGCCAAACTCACCACGCTCGTAACATGCACCTGGTGCTTGGAGAAGGGGACCGGAGGGAACCCCTCGCCGCGAGAAGAACCACGAGGCTGATGAAGTAGGTCTTGCACCGCAGGCTGGAAGGGCGCTAGCGATGGCCGACCTGTTGAAACCCCTGTCGATCACGACCGTAAGAACCTCCGCTCTGCTCCGGGTGGCCTGAATGAGAAGGTCTAGATGATCGACTTACGTTCTGCTGGGAATGCCCTACTAGATGGAGCACGCGCTGAAACTACCGAGAACCACGAGGCCTGCTTGGCCTCCGCTGCTCTCTCTCTCGGCGACGATCCGCCTCGATGGAGCGTGCCATATCAACAACCTGCTCAAACGATGATGACAAAACTCTCTCTCCGGTCATAAGAATGCGGATAGAGTAGTTGAGGCCATCAATGAACCTCATGATCCTCTCCTATCATTAGGGATCATCCGTGTGGCATGCACTAGCCAGCTGTGTGAATGCGAGCTCATGCGGTTCACGGACATGTCGCCTCGAACCAACCACTCGAGCGGCGACGTAGCTCGCTCGCGACGAGGCCGAGGTACATATTTCTCTAGAAAGAGAGTGAGAAGCTGCTGCCATGTGAGAGGTGCTTGCTCCTGCGGGCCTACGCCTCTCAAACTCTTCCCACCGATCAAATGCGGGACCAGTGAGAACTGAAAGGTAGTAAATGAAACTCCGCTGGACTCGAGAATACCGGCCGTCCGCAACATCCTCTGACACTTATCCAGAAAACCACGGGCGTCCTCGCCCTCGACGCCACTGAAATGGGGTGGGTGAAGTCTGCCAAATCTCTCGAAATCACGTTTACTATAGAGGCGAATAAAGATTGTCAAAACAAGGATAATGCATAAATTATCTCAAGTGAAAGATGACATAATTTCTATCTAGTAGGCAATTAACAACCCAAATTTCTTTTATATGGAAGATCAATTTGGAACTAGCTACTCAACCAAACTTCACAAGTTTACATACTATGATTAGAACAACTGAAAGATAATTCCAATCAGCAAATAAGTTTCATAAATGAGCTGAAAAACCAATAGTACAAAATTCCGCAGGAACTCAAAAATTAAAAGTAAATTCTACAAACACATGGTCAAATGAAAGGAAACCAAACTATTTCCTCTGAACTTCGATCAACAGATATAGCCAATTAAATGAAACTGTTAAAATAGCTAATATGTTAACACACTCCTAATACCTATGTATCAAAATGATAATTCGATGTCAATTTTAAGTTTGATTTGTTGGTTGAACTGCACCAAAATTACTCTGTATAAACAGTACCTTTTTGTCACGACCCCAAATCTGGTCGTGATGGCGCCCATCACATTGCTAAGCCAGCCTGACCAATCAATATAAACAACGGAGCTAGAAGCTCTCTTTATCCCATTTAAGCATATTAATTCACGAAGCAACAACGATACATATAACGAAAACGGGGAACCAAGTCCCATAATACATCAACTCCCATAGACCGAAGGGTCAAGAGTCGTGAGCCTCTACTGAACATGCGTGTATAAAGGTTTACAAGATACCAAGTGCGGAAAGAAAAGTCAATACGAAATCAAGAGACAGTGAGAAGGAATACCGGGTCCTGCGGACTCTGCAGCAACCTCAAATATCCACAAATGTCGCCTCGCACAGCTACTAGATCACTGCTGAGAGGTACCTGGATCTGCACACAAGGTGCAAGGAGTAAAATGAGTACTGCCAGACTCAGTGGTAATAAACAGGGGTAAGACAGCGCAGATAAGAAATCCGCAATAAAGCACTATGTAAAGCTGTAATCAAATACCATGTCACAGAATCAATATCGACTGTACCTGTACCAACAAGTACCAGCAAAACAGTATAACAGCTAGCAGATGTAGCTAAATGCAATGCAATGCATGATATGACCGCTACGGCGCGTGGCCCGATCCAATTTGGGTACCCGTGCTCACTGTGGGGGTTCAGACTCCGGAGGGGCTCCTACAGCCCAAGCACAATATCACTGCGGCGTGCAGTCCGATCCAACATATATACTGCTGCGGCGTGCAGCCCGATCCACTTCTAGTCAGCTAATATGCAATCACAGCCTTGCAGGCTCAAAAGTAGTTTGAAAACATCTTTTATCATTTTTCAGTTGAAAACAGAAATATCAAGTTCCAGAGATTTGGAAATAACATGATAACAGAAATAGCTGCGGACTAGTAGTAAACTAGCATGTCAATATGATAAGACAATGATAACGATCCTCGCGGAATCCAATAACTGGCTCATGGCCCACTAGTATACTCAACCGCCCAAGAAGGGGGTTCCTCGGCTCAAGAGTGGCCATTATCACAATATATAACATGCAACCATCCGAGAAGGAGGTTCGACGACTCAAGAATAGCCTAATATCATAATACAGTATCAACAAGTCGGACTAAGCCATAGTCCCCAATCACAATCGACCCCGCACTCACAAGAGAGTACGTGTCTCGCCGCTATACAGCGTCACAAAGTGGTATACCGGGGTTTCGAACCCGCTGGTCATCACCCACATCTATTACTCACCTCAATACGGCGCGACGACTACTCCGCAATGCCCTTTCCATGAGAATCAAGCTCCGCACGCATAGAATCTGATCAAATACAGTAGAAATACAACAAATTAGGCCAATGGGACGACACCCAATCAATATAACTCAATTTACATCAAAATTCCCAAAGTTGTCAAAACCCGACTTTCGGTACGCTTGTCAAAAAATTACAAAAGTTACATATTCGGAATCCTCATCTCGATACGAGTCTAGGCATATAAAATTTACCAAAATCGGACTCCATTTGCCCACTCAAATCGGTGTTTTTCTTTAATTTAGGCCTAGGGCTCAAACCCACCTTTAATCTTCCATTTACAGAAATTTAACCCTTGATTTCATGTTAAAATGATATAATTAAGCCACAAAACTTACCTCCAACGAAACCCCGATGATTTTCCAGCAATCTCCCGTCAATTTCTTCTCTTGGAACTCAAAATTGGAGGTTTTGGGTATTAAAACCGCGACTGGTTCTGTTCTGAACTTAACTTCACTGCCAGCCTATTTTCTTCATCGCGTTTGCGACGCCTCTCACGCGAACGCGATGCCTTTTTCCTCTTCTTCATCGCGAACGCGTCACTCCTTCACGCGTTCGCGAAGGTCAACTTCCCATCCTCCGGATTATTACTCTACGCGAACGCGTGGCCTCGCCAATTCCTTCTTCGCGATCGCGGCCTAAACCCACGCGAATGCGATGCGTCTTAACTCCCTCATACGCGAACGCGACCTTCACTCACGCGTCCGCGAAGCTTCCCAGCCTTTCCAATACGCGAACGCGATACCCCCCTCGCGTCCGCGAAGCATGCTGGACCTGGCCTACGCGAACGCGGGCCTTGCCCTTGCGAACGCGAAGGCCAAATCAATGCCCAGTGATCTGCAGATTACAGCATGTCTTTTCTTGCTTCCAAATGCCGGATGATGGTCCGGATTCACCCCGAGGCCCCCGGGACCCCAACGAAAACCACCAACATGCTCCAAAACACGATACGAACTTGTTCCAATCATAAAAACACCATCCTAAACATCAAAATCACCAATTACACACGGATTCAAGCCTAAATTTCTTAAAACTTTCCGAATTACACATTCGATCAAAAACCCGACCAAACGACGTCCGAATGACCTAAAATTTTGCAGGCACATCCAAAATCACCTAACGAAGCTACTGCAACTGTCGGAATTCCATTCCGACCCCCAGATCAAAATCTCACCTACCGTTCGGATTTCGCCGAAATTCAACCTTAGCCAATTCAAGCCTATTTCTACACCGGGCCTCCAAATTCAATTCCGATCGCTCCCCTAAGTCACAAATCACCTCCCGGAACTAACCGAATCATCAGAATCAGATTCCGAGCCCTCTAACCAAATAGTCAACTCCGGGTTGACTTTCTTTATTCAAGTTTCCTTCAAAAAGGCTATATGCCTCATTTTCAATCCAATTCACTTCTAACTCACCCGATAGACTCTAACACTGATATAAAATCATAAAACATGCATTTAAAACATAACGGGGTGGTAATTCTCGTGATGACGAGCCGGGTCATCACACTAACTCTATCATATGTGTTTCATGATGCACCGGCAAAGGATTTTGTGTTATGTTAGGAGTCTCAGGTGCTTGCACCTTATTTCTTCTGGAGTCCATGAGTTCTTGTATTGCAGACTTTAAGTGCCAACATTTCTTCGTGTCATGCCCTGGTGCCCCAGAACAGTATTCATAATGGATGGATTGATCTAATTTTCTTGGTGGGGGGTTGGGAATTTTAGGCTCAATGGGACTCAGCATCCCCAATTGTCTCAGTCGGTGAAAGAGGCTAGTATATGATTCTCCCAGAGGAGTGAATGTTTTCTTTCTCTAAGCCCTGTCACTTTTCACTTCAGGGTCAGGACGAAAACTGGTTCGGTTAGGATTTCTGTAGGTTTTGGTGGTGGATAGGCATTTTGGGCATGGTAGACATTCTGAGGAGCTGGGGCTCGCCATGTAGGTGGAGGCGGTGGGAAGGACTGGGCATGTTGGACAAAAAATTAAGGACCATTTGGAGGATAATAATGTGGAGGTGGGTTATACGGTGTTGGTGGGTATGGTTGGTATGGGCGAGGTTGGTGATGATATGGGTTGGGGCCCCGGGACCAAGATCTTCCCTCTATAACTACCACTTCTTCTTTCTTCTTCTTCCCAATTGATCCTCCCGTCCCCGTCTAAATTTCTTGATTTGTAGCCTTGATGGCTGAGTAACTCATAATCTTGTTCGTTTTCAAACCTTCTTCCACAAAACTCTTCATCTTCACTACCTCATTAAAGGTCTTTCCGATCATAGACACCAGATGTCCGTAGTATGTCGGCTCCAAAGCTTGTAAGAAAAAATATACCATTTCTCCTTCTTTCATTGGTGGATCCACACGGGCCGCCTGTTCCCTCCACCTGAAACCATACTCCTGAAAGCTCTCTCCGGGCTTTTTTGCCATTTTGGTCAATGGCAATATATCAGGGATGATTTCCAGATTATATTGAAAATGGTTCACAAATGATTGAGCCAAATTGTCCCAAATGAACCATCTGGTATGATCTTGACGGGTGTACCATTCCAATGCCGAGCCACTGAGGCTTTGACTGAAATATGCCATAAGTAGTTCATCCTTTCCCCCAGCTCCGTACATTTTGCTGCAATACCCTCTCGGATGGGCCATTGGATCACCATGGCCATCATACATGTCAAATTTTGGCAATTTAAACCCAGCGGGTAGCTGTACCTCGGGGAACAAACACAAGTCCTTGTACGCCACACTAACTTGGCCTCCCAAACCTTGCATATTGTGGAACGACTTCTCAAGGCTCTTCATTTTCCTGGCCATCTCCTCTTGTTCGGGGTTTCTAGCAGGTTTCTCCTCCCCTGTCATGTCGATAAGTGGGGTGTAAGAATCATGTTGTCTGAATGTGGGTTCTGGAGGGTAGTAATGATTATCCTGGATATGAAATACAGACTCACTAGAGGATTTATGTAAAGTGGCTGGTGGTGGTGCCACATACACGGGAGCGGCCTGGGGTGGTGGTGGTGGAGCTTGTTTAGGCAATGAGGGTGGTACTTGTGATGTAAAGGCATAATAGTGTGGGTAAGTAGGGTAGGTAGAAGATGAGTTCGTGGTGGGTAGGTCTTGGTTCGGGTTTGATGGAGGAATATATGTGGGGTTAGCTGGGTAAGTAGGTAAGGGTTGCCCCCTTGACCAAGCCTGATACATTTCCGACATTTGCTGTTTCAACTTATACATTTCTTCCTTCATGCTATTCACATTTATTACTTCCTCCTCCTGCATGGATCCATGGTTGTCGGCTCAATTTCTTGGGTCACTGCTTTTGTCATGCTTTTAGAACGAGTGTTGTAGTTGTGACGTGCCAGAATGCCAGTTGCTAACTGTTTTATCTGATACTCATCAACGACAAAAACTTGTTAATAGTTAGATCACAATAGATAAGCATCACAAGTTTTAAAAACACAACTTTTGCCTGGCAATTATACGTAATCCCGGCATTATTGTTCTTCTTTTGACCCGCCAATTATCTTTGTTCGGCTTTTCTGTTTCTTTTTCTTTTGTTTCCATCCATCTTTTTTCATTGCCTTTTTTTTCTTTACTTCTTTTTTTTCTCTTTTTTTTTTCTTTCGTTTTTCAATCCTATATGTTTGCCTATCGCTCAAGCAATTGCATATAAGGAGAAATAATGACAACTTTTTGGATTTTCAATTTCATTGATATTCAAATATTGATTACAAAAGATAATGTTGTACTACAACCTTCTAGATGCAGAAAAATACAAATGCAAAAGTGCATGCCCTATGAATACATTAAAGCCCCTAGTGCCCGCGAGACATCGTTCGGTCTTACGGGCCTATATGCTAATCCCTTTTGGAGTTTGTCCAGGTCGGTCATCACTTGTTTCACAAAGATCATTGTTGTTGTGGTGAATGTAGACTAGGTCATATCCTCGCACAGTTGGCATTTCCGCGTAATATAGTGAGCAATGTTGACAATTCTTTCCTTGATGACCTATTTCTCTTGAAGCAACCTCCCAATCTGTTCGGCACGAGCATTCAAGGTTTGCTGGCTCTTCTTTTGAAGTTGTTGTAGCTCGAATTCTAACCGGGCCATGGCCATGTAGCAATGCTCTCTCTCTATAACAAATTCTTTGGTTTGTTTGTTACTTTTGACCTCGGCCGTAACAATCTTCTTCCTTAGTCAGACTACTTCAACATTATGCTTATCTTTTGACTGTGGGATCATCCGAGCCCTTTCTTCGTCATTTTTGGCCAATTGTTTTCGAACCCCAATTAAATCCTTTTCAGCTTTATCTACATCAAAGCTATAATCGTTCACCTTGCACCGTAGATTTTCAATTAGTTTTTCATCCCGGGCATGTCGAACTGGGGTTTCGGTTGTTGTTCTCATTTTCGCAATCTGAGCCTTCAATGTTTCATTTTCTTTCCTCAGCTGTTTCTTTTCACCCTCATCGGCTGTTGCTTGTAAGATGCTTTCGAATTTGAGGTCCTGAAATTGTTTCTCCAACATGCTGATTCTGGCTCGATATTCATTCTCCTTGGCCAGCCAATCCCTTTGTTCCTTTGATTGCTCGGCAAAATATTGAATATGAGGTCTCTTCGTCGATCTCTCATGCTCAACATCTCTACGGTACCATGCAAAATATCTCGGTGACACTTCACCTCTAGCCCGACCTGTCACACAGGTGTCCACTCTCAGACATTTGCACTCATTTCATATTTGTCGGATTTTTGCTTTCGGGAATTGCCCATCGGGACTGATCTCTATTGCTTGAAGGCTGAGGTCCCCATCTTTCGGCACAACCTGATATCTTCCAAGTTGTCGTAGTACTCGGTATGGCGCATAAGGTTGGATACTCTTGAGACCCATTAATAGAAAATACGACCCTTCTGCTGGCATATATATGACTTTATTGAGGGGCAACTATCCATATGCCCATTCTATATGACTAGCAGTCAGCGATCGGAAGTATGTGATCCAACCCTTCGATCCTTCTGGCAACTTGGCCTCTTTTGTCCTCACGTAGAATTCTTCGATACAAGACTTTTCAGATGATCGATAGCTTGAAAACTGAGGGTGGCGGCATAAATGCTCTATCATCCACATCTGAAGTAGTATATTACACCCCTAGAAGAAATTTTCTCCCGCTTTGCAGGCCGTGAGAGCACGAAAGATATCGGCCACTATCATTGGTGCGAACGTACTGTTGTCCTGTGTAAGGAGAGTACTGGCAATCCCGGCCACTCTGATGTCGACGTTCCCATCTTTCCTTGGAAATATTATTTACCCCAGAAAGACTACCATAAAGGCGAAACGCATGTGTTCCTCCCATTTAACCCGGTTCGCTTTGCTGCAGAGTTTGTTCGTTGGAACATTGAATCCTCCAACGTGGCCATATCTGCGGTATATAAAGTTCATGGTGCAGAACCTGTGGACTAAATCTTCATTGTGAATATTTCTGGCGAACTTCAAGGAGTCGAGGAATCTATGCACAGTGATGGCTCTTGGAGCAGCCGGATACTTGTCTTTTAAGGGAACCTCACCCTTTCCGATGTAGTTAGCAATTTCCTCCAATGTCGGAGTAAGATCAAAGTCCGAGAAGTGGAGCACATTGTGTGCGGGATCCTAGCAGGCAACTAAAGCGTGATAATATCACCTCGAGGTACTATGTCAAGCAGCCCAGTAAGATCTTTCAAATATTTGTTGACCCAATCCTGTCCATCTTGGCCTAAATCATTCCACCACAATCGTAACTCCAAAGGGATCTTGTTCATTAGTGAAAAGGGTTCATTTTGTATTATGCTCATCCTGGACATTTATCAAAGGCGATTTAAACTCATATTATTTAACACAACAAGAAAACAAAAAAAAATTCAAGGAAAATTTTCATTATTTCAAAAGAATCAACCTTTCCATATTTCATTCGAAAACTTCAAGGCTATTATTATTTAAATAAAATGACTTCAAAGCGGCCATTTTTGCACAAACAGCCTTCCAGCGTCCTTTCGGAACATTCGGCTATTTTCAAAACAGCATCACTTTGATTTTATTGAAAAAATAAAAATTCAACATTTTTTGGTTATTTTTTGAAAAGGGGTGGTTTGACCCGATGAGGGTTGCCTACGTATCTCGCCTAGTGGTGAGAATCAAACCAGCGTAGTTCGGTCAAATTGTTCTAAGACCAATTATTTTGACAAAAATTATTCCGACTATTTTCAAACTTTTTCTTTTTCTCAAAATTTCGACATCGTTTCGTCAATATTTCAGTATTGCTATTCTAAAAATTGCTATTTTTCTTTCTTTTTGTTTTCAGGTATTTAGCCGGTCAATATAATAGTCCAGGACAAATAAATGCAACATATAATCATGCTCGATCTTTGATATCCAGGTCACCTGTCCTAGACGGACCCAACCCCTGTGTTGAGTCCCCTAAGTCAGATATGATGCAAATAATCGTCCTAAATGTAGGCTCAATATCCTGATTTAATTGGTACTAGACTGTATACCCGAGCGGACAACTCGGATCGAGGAGGGGGTTACGTATCGGGGACCCGCGGGATCGTCCGGCTTTGTAACTTATCCGGCCTCTATTTCTTATTGGGTATGACACTAACATAAAAAGAAGTCTCAACCAGTAAGCACATTCCCGGAGGTAAGAAGAGAAGGGTTTTCGGCACAATTTTATATATACAGTTCGTGTAATATCAAAGCGGTAAACATATAGCGCATTGATTAAAGCATACAATGAAATCAGATATTATCAAAAAACAGCAATTTAATGAGCTCGAATTCTTAAACCCTGAACAGAAGTTCTGGGTTTCTTATCCCCAGAAGAGTCACCAGAGCTGTCACACCTCCTTTTTCTTTACATCCACTATTTACTAATACACCCCAGGAAGGGATATAATAATAATAGGGAAGGAGTTTTTCCAGTTAAAGGACATTCAGAATGAGATTTTTTATTAATTTTTAGAGTCGCCGCTTGGAAAAATAATGGTGTCCCAAGTCATGGTTTAATCCCGAACCGAGGAAATTATGACTCTGTTTAACAGTCTGCGAAACAAGAAATCCGGATAAGGAATTCTGTTAACCTTGGAGAAGGTGTTAGGCACTCCCGGATTCCGTGGTTCTAGCACGGTCGCTCAACTGCCGTACTATTTTATATCTGATTTAATTATATGCTTCGATTTTTCAAATGTTATTAATGTTCCGCTTTGTTATTTTTAGGACTTGCGACGTCACGAGAACGCATTTCGAGTCACACCTTACCCAGTACGCCTGTGACTTTAGTGCATTTCAGTTTCGCCGGGATTTGAGATTTGGGTCACATAAAATGTGCACCCATATTAGGAACGTAATTTTTTTTATCGTGCCTATAATAGCTACATCTTATTAGCTTTGGGAAAGACCGTGAAATTGGCTAAACGGTCCTTCCGAGTCTAGCATTTTACATTGAAATCTATTTGGGGGCCCCGTGTATTTTTCATCTTCGAGGCTCATCCCTTATTTTTAATGTTCATCCTATTTATACTATGTTTTCTATTTTGTTTTTTATTCCTAATACATATATTTGTTGTTATTATTCAAAACCATAATGTTTGGAGTCCAGGCCATTATTCATTATTGGAGCCTCGACTTCAGACTGCTTTAGCAGTCCATTATTAAGGACATTTGGGCTTCTGAGGCCCAACGTACGCTGCTGTTCTTATTTGATAACACAAGAATCTGATTTATCGGACTTGGGCCTATATTCATGATTAGGCCCAGAGTATATGAACGAAATTAAGAACAACTAACGATTTCAAAACAGTATTTAAGAAAATGTTTTTCAGATGACAGAGAAATCAATAAAATCATATTATTTGAAAGGTACCAAGTTACATTTCAATCACTACTAGTTTCACTAATCAACTAAAAATTCTAACACTATATATGGAAGGTTCTGATTTTAAGTAATTATTATGATTCTAATTGCAGAACTTATTTTGTCACCTTAATTCGAATCTAAAGGGAAACAGTGTTATAATACTAAGTAAACATACTTGAATTATTATCAATTACGAAATTTAAACAAATCTGTATCTAAATCATTTCTGAGTGAAGCTAGGCGATGACACAATTTTAAACTTGAACTACTGATTCCCTTTTAGATTAAATTGATCCAGATTCAGAGTTTAACTAACAAGAGTAGCTAATTACCAGTTTATATATCCAGTTTCAGAATCGCATTTATTTGCCTAGGTGTATTAACTTTATATTATCATGTTTTAGCTTTGAATTAGGTGATAAACTATATCTAACTACTAATTTACCTCTAACTACAGTATTAACTACTTCTACGCTAATCTAAGTCAAAGTCGTATGGCTGTTAATTATTACAACCAATACCTAATGAATTACAATTATATCTACAAAATATAGCTATAGCTAGAAAGAAGAAACAGAAACAGCTTCATCACAAATCAATTAGACTTCAAATCTTCATTCATAAATCTCAATTACATCTCCAGGAAACAGATGTGTACCTGATCAAACGAAAATGAATCAGTGAGTTCTAAGGGGATGAAGAGCAAAATCAGTCAGCAATGGAAACAGCAGAGAGATACCAGCAAACAATAGAATAACAACACACTAATTCCCAAGCTCGATAAACAAACAACAATCAACTTTGAGAAAAATCGAAATCCAAGCTAGTGAGGACAACACAGCAGAGAAACACCAGCCAAAGATCCCAAAGCAACAATTCTCGAATTCAAGATTAAGTAGACAAATAGTATCAGCTGAATCTCTCAAATATATATCAGACCCTTTTAATCGTAAAAATTCAGAACTGGAACCTTTTCAATTTTTTCCGGAATCTCTTTCGATTATCCAAGATGGAACCCCTTTTTCAAGCTTATAGAAACCTATTTATAGAGTCATTTTGGGGGGGGGGGAATTTCAAATAAGTTAATTCTATTTCCCTCCCCTTATTCTTTTCAATTAATTACATTATAGTCCATCAAAATTGTGTCGAAATGCCCTGGAACCCCTGCTAAAAGGTTCTGGGCTGTTCTTTTGGGTTCTATTTGGCAGGTTTTACCCAATTACCCCCATTTGCAAAGGTTTTTACAAAAATCCCTTTTAACTCTACCTAGTATACCTCTTATTATTCAAGTAGTTTCAGAAATACCAAGCACGAAAGTCATTTTTGTCCCTATAGGCTCTATTTAATCCACAAGAATACCATTTACCCTTCCCCCTTTACCCTTTGCCTTTGGTTATTATTACCCGACCTACCTTAGGTCTGGAAAGACTAGGGCAGCATGCGTTTAACAAATATCCACTAATCAGACATGTCTTTAAGACTTAATCAATTTCAGAATACAGCCTATTTCAATTTTAACCACTTTTACAAATGGCCACTAATCAGACATGTCTTTAAGACTTAATCAATTTCAGACTACAGCCCTTTTCAATTTTAACCACTTTTTCAAATGGCCACTAATCAGAACCAATACTTAATTCACAAACATAATCACAAACATTTATACATATGACCTAAGCATACCTAAGCACTCAAAGGTTCATAATAAACTAACATACGAATCAAATTACAAATATAACCAAATTCATGTTGTTTTGCACTAATAACCTTAATCACGACTTAACTTCCAATTAATCAGAACTTAGAGGAAAAATTTAATAATGGTTGAATTCCAACTAATTAAAACCCCAATCGAGACAAGATATACCGAATCATCACATAAAAGTGGCTAATTAGCACATGATTCATGAGTAGCTAATATCAGAATCCTAAGAACACTTAGATAATTTCAAGTATGATATTCAGGGCTCTCATGAACAAGTACAAATTATATACAAAAACAGAGATAGATTCATGTTTTAGACATGCATAGGAACAGATTTAGACAAGCATGACAGGCATGTAAAGAAGCAAGTTTCAGAACAAATGAACACGAAAACAAGGGTGGTACTTAGCTTTTCAGGCTCTTTACCTTTTCTTTTTTTTTCCTTTTCTTTCTTTCTTTTCTTCTTTCTTTCTTCTTCGTTCTTTTCATTTTCTTGATTTTCAAAGTTTCGAAGACTGTTAGTCTTCTGACTGTTAGATCTTCCAAACGAGGCTTTGGGGGTTTGGTTTGAGTGTGTGAGAGGGATCTGGAGACCTGGGGTAAGGTTTTGGGAGTGGGGTTGTTTTTGGGTACTCGCCGGAGTAGGGTTCCGGCGAGGTTTTTTTAGATGTTCGATGGGTTGGGGAGATATTTGAGGGAAACCACCTAGATAGGGTAGTAGATCGTCTCAAGGTGGTCTAGTGGTGTTATTTTGGGACCCTGGTTCATACCTTAGGTGGTCACCGGCTAGGGTTCCGGCGACCGAATTTTCAAGATTGGGGGTGGTCTTTGGTCGGGATTAATGGGGTTTAATGGTTTTGGGGGTGAGGAAGGTGTTTTAGGGGTTGGCTTAGGCCGGAGACGGAAGTTTTTGCTGACTTCCGGTGGTCTCCATGAGAGACGGTGGGGAGAGGAAGAAGGAGACTTAGGGCGGTTAGGGTTTGGACATAAGATGTGTGTGTTTATAATGAGGGGGCAGACGGGGAGGGTAAGTATATACGTTAATTTTATATTATTAATCCACAGTCGTTGGATTAATTGAGATGAACGGCTAGGATCTTTTGGTCCATAAAACGATGTTGTCTCTTTTAATGAAGGGTTTCATTGTGTCCGTTAGATTATAACACTAGACGGTCAAGATTAATTGTCTTAAACTATGTCGTTTCATTTAAATGGCACCTTGGCCTCGTCCGTTTGATCAGTTGCAACGAACGGTTGAGATTGATTTCATATGCGACGTCGTTTCATTAAGAATGGCACCGCCTTCTATGGTCCATTGATCAAATACATCAACGGCTTAGATGCATTCACTTGGTATGGCGTCGTTTGGTTGTTCGCAGGGCAGACTGGGCTAAATGATTTGGGCCTGGTCTTGTGTAAATGTTTTGGGCTGAGTATATATGTGTATTTCTTGTATATTTGGCCCAAACTAATGTTATGCATTGTATTTTGTGTTTTTTTTTATTATTTTGACTTGTATTTTATTTAATCTCTTGTACTTTTTCCTTTGTATTTATTTTACAACTGATATATATTCTTTATTTTCTATTTTTTTGTATTTTTCCTAGATTTTCCAACTTTTTTTTTGTATTTTTGCTTAATTTTCTAATTTCCTAGCATTTGTTTTACAATTTTGTGACATTTCTAATTAATTCCCTCTTTTTTATTTGTATTTCAATTTTATTTCAAACAAATACTGGTATTTCACACAAATCACACAATTGCAAACGAAATCATTTTTGTATTATTTTTTTTATATATTTTGGAATTCAATTGCTTGGGGCAAAAATCACGTGCTCACAAGGAGCCCACCTAGAGAACAAAGGAATAATTTCCAAATTCAGCAGTCAGGAGCCCACCTGGTGAACAAGGGAATACGTCTCAAGTGTCAGCAACCAGGAGCCCGCCTAGAGAATAGAGGCACATATTTTGCAGCAATCAAGCATCATTTAGAAGAATGGCAAAACATTGCCAATCATAATTCAAGGCAACAACAAGAATCAATCGGAAGAATACACGATACAAGTTCAGAGCAACACAAGAGCAAGTCTGACGACATAGATAGGATATTTTATAACTCATAGATCATAGCTTAGGCTAGCTTCTTTTGTTTTACCACGGTGTAATAAGGAGGTTAGCGAGCAGCAGCAGTAGCAATAGTAGTGAAATCACAGCTCCTGGCAGTCCCAGCTACCAAACCTTCCCGAACTATACTGACCTGATTCTTATTTAGCCCAGGATATGTAGACAACCTCCAAAACAGGGTGCGGTCAGACGGTTTTCAAAAATGCTTTACACAGAATATTCAAACGGGCAAAAATCACTCGTATTTGCTCACTTTTATTTGACCAAAAACTTTTCATGTTTCCAAGAAAATAGGGGCAGTTGTGAGCACGTGATTTTTGCCCTATATATGAATTATTCCCAAAAACTTCAAACAAAATGATTTTTCTTTATTTTACAAATTTTGTGAATTTTGTTTTATTTTCTGTTAATTTTTTGCATTTTATTTGTGCATTTTAATTCAAAAAATAAAAACTACCTAGTGTATTCCTACAAAATGGGGTATGGGAGGGTAATACGTACACAGGACTTACCCCTACCCGAAAGGGCAGAGAGGCCGTTTCCAATCGACCCTCGGCTTAGGAGAAAGGGAAGAGAAAGATGAGGAGAAAGAAAAGGAAAAACAAAAGAGCATTAGTGACTCCAGCAGAAATCGCATAAACAGTTAACTACACATAAAATCATAAATTAAAAGACATGCAATAACATCTTGCAGTAACTACCATAGAGAAAACGATACAAAATGCAAGACATCTATGGAGGGCCCTACCAAACCCCACCTAGCCCCGGGGAAGAAGTACAAAAAACTCTAGAAGCCCCTATCCTATAACCCTAATAGTAGACCTCCAGACTTTCCTATCAAGGGTCATGTCCTCGGAAATCCATATTACTATCATGTCTTGCCTAATCATCTCTCCCCAATACTTCTTAGGCCTCCCTCTGCCTTGCCTCGTGCCAACCACCGTCAGTCGCTCACAACTCCTTACCGGGGCATCAGGGCTTCTCCTCCACACATGCCCGAACCACCTGAGCCTCGCTTCCCGCATCTACTCATCCACTGGGGCCACCCCTACCTTCTCCTGAATAACTTCATTCTTAATCTTATCTAACCTGGTGTGCCCGCACATCCACCTGAGCATCCTCATCTCCGCAACCTTCACTCTCTAAACATGAGAGTTCTTAACTGGCCAATACTCCGCCCCATACAACATGGCAAGTCTAACCACAACTCTATAAAACTTTCCCTTGAGTTTCGGTAGTACTTTTTTGTCACACAAGACTCCTGATGCAAGCCTCTATTTCGACCACCCCGCCCCTATACGATGGGTGGCATACTCGTCGATCTCTCCGTCCCCTTGAATCACCGACCCAAGATATTTGAAATTGTCCCTTTTGGGGATGACCCGGGCTCCAAGCTTCACATCCCTGCCTACTTCGCTCGACTCGGCGCTAAACTTGCACTCCAGGTATTTTGTCTTAGACCTGCTCAGTTTGAAACCCTTAGACTCGAGAGTGTGTCTCCAGACCTCCAACCTCTCGTTAACACGGACCCTCATCTCGTCTATCAGGATTATTTCATGAGCAAGTAGCATACACCAAAAATGACAAAAATAGTTATTTACATTTTTTATACTTTTAATTTGTAGAATTTATCTTAAAATTTATGTTTAAAATTAGGAATTACTTAATTTTGAGAATTAAATAAATATCATATTAGATTCAATTGGATCTTTGATTTTTATTCTTTGTCATTTTTAACAAAATCAAAATATAAAAAACAAAATAAGGAAAAAGAGAAAAGAAATCAATTTAAAATAAAAGGAAAACAATAGAAAAAAAATGAAGAAAATGTGTTAATTAGAACCAAATTTGGGCCATTTGGTATCTTATCCATCTGGCCCAGGTCAATTTTCCAACCCAATTCAATGTTCACCCATGCCAGGCCCAATTCAAATCAGCCCATCCGATCCAGATGGATATGCCTTGAGACAAATGAAATGACGTAGTATAGGGACCATACTGAGTCGTTTTGAGTTATAAATACCAAATCAAATCCAGACCGTATATCCACTCTCATCCAACGGCCAACTTTCATTTTTTGAATTTTAATAAGGTTGCCCTAAAATCCCATTAACCCTAAAGACCCAACCTTTCTTCCTCGTACCCCTCTATACCTCGCCGCCGCCGCCGGCAAACGCCACCCCTCCCAATCAGGCCCAAATTCATAACCCAATCTCGCCTCCCTTCCCTCATACTCGTGCCATACTCTATTTTTCCAAAAAACCACTAGAATACTTCAAATCTTTGAAACCCTACACGCCGCCGACAAACACCACCTACGCCATTCACCACTAGAAAAACACCATAGAATCTCCTTGGGCTCCTCTTTTCATCCATGCCATGGGTTTCCTTCGAATCATAGTCAAAAGTGTCGAATCCTCCTTCAAACATTTCCGGCCACAACGCCACCTTTTCCAAACCGCTTCAAACTCACACCAACAACTCCCTTGACTTCCCTCAACCCAAATCCATAACCACCTTCCTTCGAATATGGCAGGAATTGCCTGAATATCCATTTTAAATTTTCTAGCCGAAACCCTAAAGTGCCCAAAGTGCATGAAATTGATGCCAAAGAGTCCCTGGGCCTCCCTCATAAGGAATTGGTCACCAATAGAGTTCAAAATCACCAATAGAGTTCAAACGACCCTAGGCGTGATCAAGTTTGGGTATAATGCGACTGGCCTTAGTATTCTTTCATCGGTGAGTTTTTCTTAATGTTATGATTAGTTTAATAATTCTTTCTTTTCTTCTTTCCATTCAAATTGTTTGATTCTTCGAGGCTTTATTCGTAATTGAATCTGACTGCTCGCTTGTATGTAATTTGAGTCCTGTTTCGAGTTCTTGGTTCATATAAGGGTTTAGATCCTAATTTACAGTTGGTTTAATTGATTAGTCGGATAAGTATTCTTCTATAATTGATCGTTCTGTGAAGTTGTTTAAATTCATTAGTTTTAATTTCAGTTAAATTCATGTGTGATGCTCGTTTTGATGCCTATATATTTTGATTTCTCTTTCTCTATTTTGATGATTCTGTGATTAGTCTGTCAGTTAGCCTACTCTAATATTGATTAATAATTGCATTTGGTGAAATATGATTTAGGATTAATTAGTATTTTCGAGAAGTTTTAATATTCAACAATAGTTAGATTTTAACTTAGGTAAAGGGGATCAGTTTACAAGGTTGATAATTGCAGGATTGTTCAGGGGTATTTTAGGCTTTTTACAGTAGGATAGAATACTGCGAAATTTCCTAGATCTTTCTATAATAAGGCTCAAGTCAAATTTTATTAAACTTAGGATAATGACTTGTGACACAAGTTAAAACTGGAGGACTGAATTGAAAATAACATAGGGACTAAAATACAAAATTAAAATTTTATTGTTCACCCTATTTGGTGCCTAAAGAAGGGCAAAGCCTTTGCCTTGTTGAAGAAGTTTCGGCCTCCGAAATTCCTCCCAAAAGATCTCTTTGCAGATCTGAATTTGAAATTCAAACATTCAAAAAATCCAAAAATAATAGAAATTAGTAGAAAAACAGAAAAAACACAAAAATATTTACTATTTCATTACCTATTTCTGTCAGTTTTTCAGATTCTGCTGTGGTCTTCTTCATTTCTGTTTTAAATTTGAATCCTAAAAGCATCCTGAGGTTTGTAAGGATCCATTTGGGTTGAATTTGAGCCGGATTAGTGTGAATTGCAATCAAGTTTGTTCAAGTGAGGTTCCAGGGTTTTTTAGAATCAAATTTGAGTACAATTGGGTGCATTCACTGATGTGTGTTTGTAATTTCATCTCTTTTGGTTCTCAAATTGTTTTTGGGTTGTAATTCCATTTCCTGGACTATGTTGTTGTTGGAATTTCATTGTTGTACCTTAATACCCTCTGTTGACCTCCTCCTTTTCTTTTATCTTAAATTCAGATACACACTTGTACGCTCTTGGTTGTTGAAAAAGAAATGAAGTTTGGATCAAGGCTTTTTTGCTGCTTAATAGTTAAAATATAATTATATACTTAGTTGTTTGGTTTAATTTGTTTGAGTTTGATTGGGATTGTTTCCATTGGTATGAACTGCTTAGAAAATCGAATTGTAATGACTTAATTGTATGAACTTTGGACTACTGGAGTTTGTGAAACTGTAGAAATTTTGAATCTATTATTGTTCATATAGTATATAGGCACTTCGTAACAGGTTTAGTTGATTAAAGTTTATTAATTAGGCTATATTTGGTCATTGGATAGTTAAATAGGCCGGGTAAACCTTATTAGTAGCAATATGCATTGTCGTTTGATTATTTGCTCCACTGTTTGTTAACTTAGGCAAAAACAAATGAATTGAGATGCATAACAGATCAAAAGCATGCTATAATATTTTCCATATGATTAGTCGTTGTTAAAATCATTTTGTCATGACAATTTGTTACCAAATCAAATTAGAAATAAACTATAATTAGTTGTTAGTATGAGTTAATAATTGTCATTTTCTTTTTGTCTTGAACATTTAGTTAAGCCATTAATAATTGTGTGAGTGATATCAAATGTGGTTTAAAACAGTTCATCAGTATTTTCTTTAATTGTTTTGCGCCAATATTGCTTAAACTTTATTACATGTTAAATGAGATTAAAATGATGAAACCGAGTTGCATAGCCTGAACTTGGGCCAAAACAAATAAATAAATTAGTATCAAGTAGGCTCATGGGATTTGATCCCTTAACCCCTCTAGCATGGCTTGGCCGGCTGTGAATCTGGGATACGACGCAGGCCCAACAGAAATGGTTGGCCCTGTGATTAAATTTTGGGACTGTGTAACTGTGGGCAATACAATAATGTTTGCATACCTGGACCAAAGATTCCGGGCCCAGATGTTAAAAACTACATTAAAATTATAAGCATATAGGTAATTAATTCATAAATATAAAATTGGATTTTGGATTAGGTAGCGGGTTCAAGCTAAAAGGATTTTCCCTTTTGTTTGAATTCGGACTTGAATTCGAGGCCCGAATTTATATTTGTGAATTAATTGGCCTTTTAGAGACAAATAATAAATAGAAAATTTTAGTTTATTTTAGGTTGTCCTTCTAATAATAAAAATGAGACGAGCCTCGCCAAACCAAATACAAATTGCAGGGCTCTCATTAATTACCTAATTAAAAGTACTTAGAGATTTGGGACGGGCCGTCTAGCAAATTTCACGTCCTTCCCAAAAGATAACAACTTGTTAGTCTCTTTAGACGCAATTTAATAAAATTACATTCCTAAACTCGGTTGTGCATTTCATAAAATCCAAATCCAAATATAAAAATATTGAATAAGAATGTGTCGAGGATCCGGGTGCATTTCATGTGACGTGATCCAAAAACACGTTCTTAAACGATGTTCACTTTCTTAATAATTAACAAAAAGCGGTAAATAACTTTAAAATTGAACTATATATTAAACATGTATAAAAATCAAAATTTAGCCAAATATAGCACTTGAGAGACCGTGCTAGAACCACGGAACTCGGGAGTGCCTCACCCCTTCTCCCGGGTTAACAGAATTCCTTACCCGGATTTCTGGTTCGCGACTGTAATACAAAGTCCAACCCTTTTCCTCTATTTGGGATTCAAACCAGTGACTTGGGACACCATAAATCTCCCAAGTGATGACTCTGAATCTCTTAATAAACGAATCTCGTTTTAATTGTCCTTTAATTAGAAAAACTCCTTTTATTATACCCTTCACGGGGTGTAGTAGCGAAAAGGGAGGTGTGACAGAAGGAACCCCGAACGTAAGTACCTTTATTTGTAGAATTCATGAGTGTTTGTGACGTTGACCATTCTGCCACTGTGATTTCTTTCTTTTCTCTTTTTTTGTAACGAGGGCTTCTCCACCCAGTTCATTGACAATATTAAATCGTAGGTGGAAATATTGATACCTTATGCGGAGGAATGCCATAATTGGGCCGCATTTCGTCAATAGTACGACCCGTCAGGTAATTCTTCGGCTTTGGTTTGGAAGTTCCCTTAGGTTTTGTTACCCGATTTACTCGTGGTGGCAGGTCGGAGTGAACCCAAGAAGAAGAAAATAGTTGTTACCTTGCCTAGGGCAGAGATCGACTCTAATGGTGGTGACATACCCTACAGCTCGTTCAGTGATGGCGCTCCCGAGGTTCCTCAGTAGGAGATTGCAGCTGTGGCGGCGCCCGCAAGTGGACTCCTTCAGTACCATCACCGCAGCCTGTGGAGGAGACTTCTAAAGGTGAGGAGCTGCTAGAGAGAAAGAGATAATGGTTGGTAACGGGCTAGGGGATAGCGACTGAAGACGAGAGGGTAGGAAAGCCCCATCAAGTGTCGAGGCTGATTTTTATGGCTAATGCTATCCGTTCTGGGAGGCCGGCTCCCTAAAGGAGAACAATCGCCGACGCCAGCCCAACCTATGTTTCGGAGAGCGGTTCGTCGGCTGCTGTTGGAGAAGTGGGCGATAGTGCTGAGAGAGTGGACCCTGAGGCTGCCCATGGAGATGTAGATGGATTAACGAGGGGTCGAGCCCATGTGGAGATGATGGCGGGTAGGTCCAATTATCAAATTATGATCCTAGGAGGGTATAGCATGTTACAACACAGAAAGCAGGTCGCAATGGAAATGGCCTGTTATGTGCGGTTGCTGAGCGTGAAATACTGAAGGGTGTTAGTGACAGGGATCTATCCCGGAGGGTCGCTAGCAGGGCCTTGCAGGTAGCTTCCAGTTTTCTTTGTGTGTCGTAAGGCTAACTTTGATGCATACTGACTTGACTTTCCTTTGTTTCTTCTCCTTTTAAGACTCTTATTTTGGAGGTGGAGAGGAGGCGGCGGGCATAAAAGAAGGCAAACACTTTCAACAAGATGACGAAGAAGTACCAACGGTGCCGTGCCAAGCATCGGGCATTGGCGAACCTACTTAAGCAGGACCCAGAATTTTGGGTGTTCCATGAGGGCCTTGAACAATCGAAGGCCCAACAGAAATGGAGGGTGGTCGAGCTGGAGCAGGTTGATGAGCAACTGATGACTGCTTTGGATCGGAACATTGAGCTGGAGACTCTTCTTTAGTCAAAGGAAGAGGAATTGAAGGTTAGCCGTGGGGTAGCGGCGGAAGCTGCTGATTTGCAGACCAACGAACTCAATACCAAGGCGGCTGGGATTGAAGCCCTTAAGCGGATTGCTGCATCAAGGTCTCATGAGGATGCACATTGTGAGGCGCATGAGATGTGGATATATGTTGAGGCTAGATTAGTCGTACTCTAGTAGTTCTTGGCTGCGGGTCGAGCTACTGAGGCGGAGATTCAATAGGAACGGCGCATAGCCCACGTCACCCGTGAAACCTGTAAGTATAGCTCTGACTCCCTAGACCGGGTGGGTTATAACTCTGAAGACGTCAACCATCTTGGATCCGGCTCCTGGATCTCTACAACTTATCAACCCGGAGGCGATGATAGACAAGACGGCGATCATGCAGGGGACGATGAGTAGAATGGTGGTCACACAGGGGGTGACGGGCGAAACGGCAAAGCCCCTTAGGACTTGTATATATTTTTGTTTTGTTGTATTTTGGAATGTAAATGGGACCTTTTGTACATGCATTTATTGGATGATAATGAAAGTCATACTTTTGCTGTCATTCTTTTCCTTTTGTATCTTTATTTTCGGTACCTTATCTCTGCAGAGTGGGTGCTCGCTTACTTGTAGGATTTTCAGTGTGTTTCTCGAACGTTATTGGTGTTATTCGCTGATAGAATGCGGCTTCGATGCTAAATAGTGGTGGCTTTAGCTAATAATGGCATCACTTCAATTTTTATTTAAGTGCCCTTTGTCATAGTTGAACAGGGTTGGCGACTGTTGGCAACGATGGTCTTAGCCATAATATTGTCGATGACCTTAGCCATATACGTAACTTCAACTGTCATCGAATTACTTGTTTGTCATAGTCGAGCTTGGTCAACTTATTAATGACAATGGCCTTATCCATAATACTGTCGATGGCCTTAGCCATGTATGTAACATCGATTGTTGTTGAATTACTTGTTTGTCGTAGTCGATCCGGGTCGAGATATTGACGATTATGGCCTTAGCCATAATACTGTTGATGGCCTTAGCCATGTACGTAACTTTGACTATTGTCAAATTACTTATTTGTCGTAGTCCAGCTGGGTCGAATTATTGACGACAATGGCCTTAGCCAAAATACTGTCGATGGCCTTAGCCATAATACTGTCGATGGCCTTAGCCATGTACGTAACTTCGACTATCATCGAATTACTCGTTTGTCGTAGTCGAGCTGGGTTGACTTATTGACGACGATGGCCTTAGCCATAATACTGTCGATGGCCTTATCCATGTACGTCACTTCGACTGTCATCGAATTACTTGTTTGTCGTATTCGAGCTGGGTTGACTTATTGACAACGATGGCCTTAGCCATAATACTGTCGATGGTCTTAGCCATGTACGTAACTTTGACTGTCGTCGAATTACTCGTTTGTCGTAGTAGAGCTGGGTCGACTTATTGATGATAATGGCCTTAGCCATAATACTGTCGATGGCCTTAGCCATGTACGTAACTTTGACTATCGTCAAATTACTTATTTGTCGTAGTCAAGATGGGTTGACTTATTGATAATGATGGCCTTATCCATAATACTGTCAATGGCCTTAGCCATGTACGTAACTTCGATTGTCGTCGAATTACTTGTTTGTCGTAGTCAAGCTGGGTCGACTTATTGATGACGATGGCCTTAGCCATATTATTGTTAATGGCCTTAGCAATGTACGTAATATAAATTATCGTCGAATTACTTGTTTGTCAAAGTCGAGCTGGGTCAACTTATTGACGACGATGGCCTTAGCCATAATACTGTCGATGGCCTTTGCCATGCATGTAACTTCAATTGTCTTCAAATTACTTGTTTATCGTAGTCGAACTGGGTCGACTTATTGATGACGATGGCCATAGCCATAATACTAACGATGGCCTCAACCATGTACGTAACTTCGACTGTCATCAAATTACTCATTTGTCGTAGTCGAGCTGGGTCGACTTATTGATGACGATGGCCTTAGCCATAATACTGTCGATACCTTAGCCATGTACATAACTTTGACTGTTGTTGAATTACTTGTTTTTCATAGTCGACCTGGGTCGACTTACTGACGATAATGGCCTTAGCCATAATATTGTCGATGGCCTTAGCCATGTGCATAACTTCGAGTGTTGTCGAATACTCGTTTGTTGTAGTCAAGCTGGATCGACTTATTGACGATGATGGCCTTAGCCATAATACTGTTGATGGCCTTAGCCATGTACGTAACTTCGACTGTCGTCGAATTACTTGTTTGTCGTAGTCAAGCTGGGTCAACTTATTGATGAGGATGACCTAAGCCAGAATACTGTCGATGGCCTTAGCCATGTACGTAACTTCGACTGTTGTCGATTTACTTATTTGTCATAGTCAAGCTGGGTTGACTTATTAACGATGATGTCCTTAGCCAAAATACTATCGATGGCCTTAGCCATGTACGTAACTTTGACTATCATTGAATTACTCGTTTGTCGTAGTCGAGCTGGGTCAGCTTAATGACGAAGATGGCCTTATCTATAATACTATCGATGGCCTTAGCCATTTACACATTGGAGATGGTCTTAGCCGTTTACATGTTGGAAGTGGCCTAAGCCGTTTACACGTTGGAGATGGCCTTAGTCGTTTATACATTGGAGATGGCCTTAGCCGTTTACACGTTGGAGATGGCCTTAGCCGTTTATACACTGGAGATGGTCTTAGTGGTTTACACGTTGGAGACATGCTAGTCCAGTCCCTTTGTCATGTCAGTCAGGAGAACGTATGGAGTGGCTGGTATGATAAACTTGTTCCGTAAATATCTCCAGGTGTCCCCTCTTTCACCTCGTTGAAAACCTCCCCAAGAAAATCCAATTGGGACAAAACTCGGGTAAGGGAAAAAAAATGCGACTCGGAAGACGCCTTTCAGAAATGGAAATACTTGAGGTGGGCGATGTTCCAATTGTTTTGGAGATTTTTTCCTTCCATTGTTTCTTGTTGGAATGCTCTTTTACCTGCTGCTACTGTGATTTTGTAGGGTCCATCCCAGTTGGTGCCCAATTTTCCTTTGCTTGGGTCTTTTGATGCCAATGTTTTGGCTTTGAGGACATAGTCTCCCACTTTGACGGGTCTTACGTTGGCTCTCTTGTTGTAGTATCTTTCGACTTGTTGTTTTTGAGCCACCATTCATATGTGGGCCATTTCTCTTCTTTCCTTGGCCTCATTGAGGTCTTGAAGTCTATTTATGTCATTCTCTGCTCTGCTGGTATGTGAATACCTCAAGCTTGGTTCACCGACTTCGACTAGTATGACCGCGTCGGTTCCTTAGGCCAGTGAGTGTGCTATTTATTGTGTGCAGGATTTGGGTGTGGTCCGGTGTGCCCACAACACTTCTAGTAGTAGCTCGGGCCATAGCCCTTTGGCTTCCTTGAGATTCTTTTTCAGTATGTTCACTATTGTTTTGTTGGAAGACTCTACTTGACTATTGGCGGCGGGGTGATATGGCATAGAGAGCATTCGCTTAATGTACCATTTGTCAAAGAATTCTGTCATTTTTGGTCGATGAACTGTCGTCCGTTGTCGCAGCTGATTTTTGTGGGGTTGCCGAAATGGCAGATTATATTCTTCCATATGAAGGCGATGACTTCATGTTCGCGTATTTGGGCGTATGCACCTGCTTCCACCCACTTGGAGAAGTAGTCAGTTAAAACTAATAGAAATCGTACCTTTCCTCGTCCCATTGATAGGGGACCGACTATGTCCATTCCCCATTTGATGAAAGGCCATGGGGAAGTGACTGAGCGGGGGGCTCTCCTGGTTGGTGTATAATGGGGGCATACTTTTGGCATTGTTCACATTGGCGAACATATTTCGCTGCCTCTTTCTTCATGGTAAGCCAATAATAATCGGCTCGTATTATGCAGCGTACAAGGGCGAGGTTACCTATATGGGCGTCGCACTGACCCTCGTGTACCTCTTCGAGTACTGGTCTTGTTTGGTGCGGCCCTAGGCACTTGGCCAGGGGTCCGCCAAACGTCCTTTTGTAGAGCTCGTGGTTTATCAGGCAATACCTGGCGGACTGTATGCAGAGCTTCTTTCCCTTTTTTTGTTAAGTGGGAGTGTCCCATTGACAATAGGCAAAATCTAGGTGATTTAGCTATTATTTATGCCCTAGCTTGATTATATTCTAAGATCATATTATGAATAATTAATGAAATATGAGTTCTAATTAAGAATTTTATGTGTTTCAGGTTAAGGAACTCGTATGGAGCAAAGGAATGTGATTGGGAACGATTTAGGAGCAACAAAGACCAAGTGGAACCAAGTGGCTCAAAGACACGGAAGAAAAATAGGCTGCAGCACACTTGGAGATGCGCTACCAAGTGCGCTGCAGCGCTTGGAGATGCGCTACCAAGTGCGCTGCAGCGCTTTAAAATACGCTGCCAAATGCGCTGCAGCGCTAGTCCAGAAACCTGGCGGTGATCATTAAGGGCAAATTTGGAAATTTGGAGATTTTTGCTTAACCTATATAAACCCAAGCTCGCCCAATGATGTTTTTATCAAGGTTTTTGGAAGCAAAAGCAAGACATAGAGAGGCAAGGAGGGATTTGTATCAAAAAAGTCTTTTCTTCTACTTGTTTTGCTATTTGTGATAATATTAGATACAATTGTGTAAAACCATAGTATGATTGGCTAAAACCCATTGTTCTGGGGTCATGGGTAAAACATGAATGTTTATGTTTGGAGATTAATTTGATAAAGTTGATTTATCATATTGGGTTATTTATTTAATTCTGTTGTTAATTGTTTCACTGAGTAGCTAACAGTGAAGCACTATTCACGAATCTAGAATTGAACTCGAAAGTGGGAATTCTAGGTTGCATATAGAATTAAATAGAGCAGGTTCTTGAACCCGGGCCTCGGGTAACGGATTTGTGATTGGGATAGACATATACCTAATTGCCCTGCTTGGTTCAATTACAAGAATTGTAACTGCGTTTTTGTTAATCTCAATTCCATAGAAATATAGGAATTGGGTTGATTTGAATAGGTGAGTAAGAATTCGATAGATTCTTATGAACAATATAAACCTTGTGAATCAATAACCCGGATAAATTGGTTAATCATCTTAATCTATGAACATAACATGATTGTTCGTGAGCCTGTGACCCTGGAATATTTTCTTATATTGTTTGTCATCCGAAACTGCTATATGTTTGGTTAATTATTTAGTTAGGTTACTTCTTGACATTTTAGATAGAAAAATAAATATATCAGTATTCCGTGATACACCTCTTGAGTAAGTTAAATAATTGAGTTTGCATTAGTTAAAAGTTAATCATAAGTCTTCGAGGGAACGATACTCTACTTACTACTTTATTACTTGACGATCACGTGCACTTGCGTGGGTGTTTTTGGTCGCAACAAGTTTTTGGCACCGTTGCCGGGGACTTAGAAATTATCTACTTAACTAAATTGAGCTCATATTATTTATTTATTCAAGTCTTAACATTCAGTTCACTTTGATTGTGCTAATACAGAATTTTCTATTGAATGCAAAGAAGCAAAAGCATAAACAATCTCCTTCCTCTCGATCCCGAAATTGAACAAACATTTCACAGAATAAGGAGGGAGGTGGACGCTAGAACTAGAATTGAAAGAGAGTTGGACCCTGTAGTTCAACCACAGCCAATCGAGATGGCAGGTAATGAGGAACAAGTGTTGATCGAAGCCGCCCGGCCCAGTCTGGCTAATATGACTCAGGCTATCGTGAAGCCTGATATCACTGGGCACTTTGAGCTGAAACAGTATATGGTGCAGCTGATCCAGTCCACAGAACAATTTGTTGGTCTACCTCACGAAGATCCACAGAGACATATTCAGAACTTCTTGGAAATTACGGATACCTACAACTATCCTAACGTTTCCAAGGACTATGTCAGGCTGACACTTTTCCCTTTTTCTTTGATTGGGGAAGCTAAAGAGTGGTTGAATAAGGAACCAGCAAATTCAATCCGCACATGGGATGATTTAGCAAGGAAGTTCTTAATTAAGTTCTTTCCCACCAAGAAGACAAAGATGCTTAGGAGTCAAATCCTTGGGTTTGAACAACGATCTGGCGAAACTCTTCGCCAAGCATGGGAAAGGTACAAGAAGTTGCTGAGAGACTGTCCCTATCATTGCCAGACTGACGAGGTATTGGGTCACACTTTTGTAGTCGGGTTAGATGAAGCTTCAAAAATGAATCTCGATTCCGCTTGTGGGGGCAGTTGCATGGCTAAACCATACAGTGAAATCCAACTCCTGCTTAATACTTTCACTGCAAACGATAACAACTAGCAGGGTGATAGTGACTCACGAAAGGTAGTTAAGCAGAAATCAGCAGGGTTACTTGAGCTCGACGAAGTGTCAGCAATGAAAGCTGAAATTGCAAGGCTGTCTAATCAGATGACGAGAATGAAAATGCAACAGTCACAGCCCATTCAACAGGTACAGCAGATGACTCTTTGCTGTGAACTGTGCGGTGATAGTCATACAAGTGATATGTGTCCCACCAACCCAGAATCCATCTATTATGTGGGACAGCAAAGCAGGGGTCCACAAAATCAGCATGCACAATATGGGAATTCCTACAATCCAAATTGGAGGAATCATCCCAATTCCTTATGGGGTGGAAATCAGCAGAATTAGAATAAGTATAGACCTCAAGGGGGTTTTAATCAACCTCGGAGACCACCTCAGCAAGTGGAAGAGAGCACAAATGACTTGCTAAAGAAATTGTTGATTGACAATCAGCAGCTCAGGACTGATGTCAGAAATCTTGAGAGGCAGATGGGGCAAATAGCAACGAGTCAAAACACTAGACCTACAGGAGCTCTACCTAGTGATACAGAGAAGAACCCGCAAGTGAACGCAGTTACACTCAGAAACGGGAGAGAACTTGAAGAAGTGCCTAATAAAAGGAAGGATAAGCCCGTGCCTGAAGGGGAGTTGATCCCTCAAGTGACAAATGAGCCAAAGAAAGATGCTGAAATTCTAGAGCAAGCGGAGGCCCCAAGGACACCACCACCTTTTCCCCAGTGTTTGCAAAAGAAGAATGATGATCGCATGTTCAGCAAATTTCTCTCTATGTTGAGCCAGGTTCATTTGAATATTCCACTTGTTGATGTACTTCGTAAGATTCCAAAGTATGCTAAATACATCAAAGATATAGTGGCTCACAAGAGAAGATTAACTGAATTTGAGATAGTTGCACTTACTGAGGAGTGCACCGCTAGGGTTCAAAATAAGCTTCCTCGAAAGCTTAAGGACCCTGGCAACTTTACAATTCCTGTGCGTATTGGTGATATTGACGTAGGTCAGGCTCTTTGTGATTTTGGGGCAAGTATAAATCTGATGCCCCTATCGTTGTTCAGACAGTTGGGTCTCGGAGCTCCAAGGCCAACTACTGTGATGTTGCAGCTAGCTGACAGGTCAATAGCACACCCCGAAGGGGTGATTGAAGATGTACTGCTGCAAATTGGGAAATTCATATTCCCTACTGACTTCATTATTTTGGACTATGAGGCTGATGAACTGGTCCCAATCATATTAGGGCGAGCTCTCTTAGCTACTGGTGATGCAATTATCAAAGTCAGAGAGGGAAAGATGATCTTGAGAGTAGACGATGAGGAAGCAGTGTCAATGTCTATAGAGCTATTCAACTTCCCCGTCACTATAAGGAACTGTCCATGATATCAGTTATTGAGATTGATAAACAAATTCGTGATCCAAGTGTATATCTAGACGATTCTCTAGAGAAAGCACTCATGTTGTTTGACAGCCTGGGGAATGATGAGGAAGTCAAGGAGATAATGCACATTCTTGATACATCCTGTGCATATGTGCAAGGGACACACCCCTTTGAAACTTTAAATAGGCCACCCGGGCCCCCTCCAAAGCCATCAATTGAGGAAGCTCCGAAGTTGGAGCTTAAACCCCTCCCACCACACCTGCAATGTGCTTATTTAGGAGAATCTGACACTTTACATGTTATTGTTTCTTCTGACTTGTCCAAATTGCAGGAAGAAAAGCTGTTGAGAGTGCTACGTGAGCACAAGCGAGCAATAGGGTGGACAATGTCTGATATAAAGGGCATTAGTCCAGCCTTTTGCATGCACAAAATTCTTATGGAGGAGGGACCCAAGCCCAGTGTCGAGCAACAACGCCGGCTCAATCCCATCATGAAGGAAGTGGTAAGAAAAGGAGCGATCAAGTGGCTTGACGCAGGTATTGTATTTTCTATCTCAGACAGCAAATGGGTAACCCCCGTCCAATGTGTACTCAAGAAAGGGGGGATGACAGTGGTAGTTAATGAAAACAATGATTTAATTCCTACAAGAACTGTCACCGGGTGGAGAATTTGCATTGATTATGGAAAACTAAACAATGCCACCCAGAAAGATCACTTTCCCCTCCCCTTTATCGATAAAATGTTAGATAGGTTAGCTGGCCAGGAGTACTACTGCTTCTTGGATGGTTACTCTGGGTATAATCAGATTTCTATAGCCCTAGAGGACCAAGAGAAGACCACTTTTACGTGTCCTTATGGCACGTATGCGTTCAAGAGAATGCCCTTTGGTCTTTGCAATGCACCCGCGACTTTTCAAAGGTGTATGATGGCTATTTTTACTGACATGGTTGAAAGATTTGTTGAAGTATTCATGGATGATATTTCTGATTTTGGGTATTCCTTTGATAACTGTTTAATGAACCTTGATAAAGTACTTTCTAGATGTGAAGAGACTAACCTGGTGCTAAATTGGGAAAAGTGCCATTTCATGGTACATGAAGGTATAGTCTTAGGACACAAGGTGTCCAAAGATAGCTTGCAGGTGGACAAGGCAAAGGTGGAAGCAATTGAAAAATTTCCCCCACCAATGTCTGTCAAAGGGATCCGCAGCTTCTTAGGCCATACAGGATTTTATCGTCGTTTCATTAAAGATTTTTCGAAAATATCATCTCCTTTGTGCAGGTTGCTCGAGAAGGATGTTGCTTTCAAATTTGATGATGCCTGTCTGAAGGCATTTGAGGAGCTGAAGGGCAGGTTGGTGACTGCACCTATCATAGTTGCTCCGGATTGGGAACAACCATTTGAATTGATGTGCGATGCAAGTGACTTAGCCATTGGAGCTCTTTTGGGGCAGAGGAAGAACAAGATTTTTCACTCCATCTACTATGCGAGCAAGACCCTTAATCTAGCTCAAATGAATTACACCGTCACTGAAAAAGAGTTACTTGCAGTGATGTGGGTGTTTGACAAGTTCCGGTCCTATCTCGTGGGGACTAAAGTCATCGTCCATACAGATCATTCGGCTATCAAGTACTTGTTTGAGAAGAAGGACGCCAAACCGAGATCGATTCAATGGGTTCTACTGTTGCAAGAGTTTGATTTGGAGATCCGAGATCGAAAAGGCACAGAAAATCAAGTGGCTGATCACTTGTCCAGATTAGAAAATCGGACCCATATGGTAGAAGGGGGAGAAATTAGCGAAACCTTTCCCGACGAACAGTTATTGGCTATCACCTCGAGCACAGCCCCATGATATGCAGATTATGTGAACTTTATTGCAAGTGGGGTGACACCACCAGAATTGACACCAGATAGTAGAAGAAAGTTTTTGCATGATGTGAAACTATATATGTGGGATGAGCCATTTTTATACAAGCTCTGTGCAGATCAGTTGGTGCGAAAGTGTGTCCCCGAGGAAGAAATGAATTCAATACTTCAAAGTTGTCATTCCTCACCATACGGGGGCCATCACGGTGGAGACAGGACTGCTCAGAAAGTGTTACAATCAGGTTTTTACTGGCCAAAATTGTTTAGGGATGCACATACTTATGTTAAAATGTGTGACAGCCAGAGAACCGGAACGATCACAAAGAAGCACGAGATGCCACTGCAAAACATTCTGGTAGTGGAGTTGTTCGATGTTTGGGGGATTGATTTCATGGGACCATTCCCACACTCCAACGGTTATAGATACATCTTGGTGGCAGTAAATTACGTGTCTAAGTGGGTGGAGGCCATTGCTCTTCCCACTAATGATGCAAAGGTGGTGGTGAGCTTTGTCAAGAAACACATCTTTTCGCATTTTGGAACCCCCAAAGTGCTGATCAGCGATGGAGGTACGCATTTTTGTAATAAACTATTGAATAATGTCCTATCAAAGTATAGGGTCAAGCATAAGGTATCCACAACCTATCACCCACAGACTAGTGGTCAAGTTGAGGTTTCAAACCAAGAAATCAAGCAAATTCTTGAGAAAACAGTGAGTGCCAACAGAAAAGATTGGGCCGGAAAGTTAGAAGATGTCTTGTGGGCATACAGAACAGCATACAAAACTCCCATAGGTGCGTCTCCTTATAGACTAGTTTATGGGAAGGCATGTCATTTGCCAGTTGAGCTTGAGCACAAGGTCTATTGGGCAATAAAGAAGCTGAATATGAATGGGGAGTTGGCCGGAGAGAAAAGGTTTTTGCAACTAAATGAGCTTGATGAGTTTCGGCTATATGCATATGAGAATGCCAAACTGTACAAAGAAAAGACCAAGAGGTGGCATGACAAGCACATTCAGTTTCGAGAGTTCGAGCCAGGACAAGAAGTTCTTCTATTCAATTTGAGACTAAAGCTCTTCCCTAGAAAGCTTAAATCTCGTTGGTCGGGGCCTTTAGTTGTGGTGAGTGTAACACCTCATGGCGCAGTAGAATTGAGAGAGATGAGTTCAACTAACACCTTCTTGGTGAACGGTCAGCGAATAAAACACTATTGGGGTGGTGACTTCGCACGCCACAAGAACTCAGTGGATTTAAAGGATGCTTGAGACCATTTTACGTCGTGCCGCGACGTTAAATCAGGCGCTGGTTGGGAGGCAACCCAATGAGTCTTATAGTGCTAATTTAGTGTTTTAGAAAGTACTAACTAATGCAAGTGACATAGGGTGGAGTCCACATCCGGTGAGCCAGGTAAGTACTAGAGAAAACAATCAAAAGATTGAATATCCAGATGAGCTGCAGCGCACCTGGAAGCGCAGCAGCGCTAAAAAATGCGCTGCAGTGCATTTGGCAGCGCTACTAGCGCTGCAGCGCTAGTGACAGCGCATGTGACAGCTCTAAAATGGGGAAACAGTATACTTTACAGTGCTAATTTTAGCGCTGCAGCGCACTTGGTAGCGCATGCAGCGTAAAAAATTGCGCCAATCCCTTTTTTTTACTTAAACGTTTTTCTTTTCTTTTCTTTTTTCTTTATAACTTTTCCCTAATCCTTTCTATACCTATTCTAATTTATCCCCCCCCCCCCCCAAATTATTTACCTCTCCCCCTAACAATTACCTCCCCCCCCTAAATCACAATAACTACACGCCTCCTCCTCTTCTCTTCCCAACCCTCTTATTCCCCAACTCTCTCCCAACAATCAACTTCTCCCACATCCTCTTCTCATCCCACCTTCTTCCTCTCTTACCACAGGTAAGTGTTCAACTTCTTCTTCTTCCTCTCTTCTAAGGATGTAAATTTTGTCTTTATTGTTTCTCTTGTAGTTATTATTTTTCAGAATTTAGTCTAGTTACTAATTTTTGTTCTTGAACTATAATGTAGTTGTAAGATTAGGATTTTTGGGGTGATTATTGTTGTGGCATCGGTTGATGATAAGTGTGGGGTGAAAATACCCATGATTGGTACATAGTGGTGGGAAAAAAAAGGGGATGGTCTTGCTACATCATGTGTAGAAAAGCTATAACTACCTGTGCCCACAAGGTGTTTGATATAATGTTTCAATGAACATGGAATTTGTTTTGTGTTTTCAATTATGTGTGTAGTCCGAGTAACCACATTAAGTCAAAACTTTTGTTGGTGGGCTGTGCTAATGAATGATTATTTTACAGGTATCATACATCCTTCTAGGAAAAGACGAAATACTGGCACTTCATCTAGCAGTCAAGTTGCTAGGTCAAGAGGGGGTGCTCCTACGCCTTCTTTTGACACTAACAAGTTTGTTTCTACCAAGGCTCAAGACTTATTTGGAGAAAAGGCTCAACGGAAGCCTATTTCGGAGAGGGGTGTTGATGTGGCGAGGCTTCAAAATTATTGCCCCCATATGTATGCGGAATTGACACGAAGGGGCTTACAGACCTTCATGAATGAGCCTGGTGAAGCCAATGCTATGGTTGTCCGGGAATTTTACGCCAATATCTCCGAACACAATGACGGGGTGGTCACAGTGCGTAGGCGAGCAGTCAATGCTTCCGTTGAGGCAATCCGGGAAATTTACCAGCTGCATCCTCCTCCCGAGACAGGGGATTTTTCCACTAATACGGGTGCCAACCCATAACTGATCGAAAATGGGAACGGTTCTTTGAAACCATTTGCGTCCCAGGGAAGGAAGTCACCTGGATGGATTACGGGGACAAGTTCCTTTCCCCATCACTCACTTTTGAAGCAAAGTGTTGGTTGCACCTCATCAACAACCGTCTCATGCCATCTAAAAATAAAACGGAGGTCAACGGGCCCGGGCCGCTCTCATCTACTGCTTCGTCAATGGCCACGACTTCGATATGGCCAAAGTCATACATGATGAAATGTTCATTAGGAGCCAGATGAAATGTTCATTAAAGAGAGTACCTCAGTGTGCTCAATGGCTAAATGGGGGAGGGTGACCACGCTTTCTTTATTGAAGTTTTTAGTGGCTACGGCCAATTTTCCCAAACCATATGCTTCAACATTTCGTGCCCTCAAAATTTGTTCAAAATAGCACTCGTCGAATTCAGTCATTAATCTGTGGATCTCTGACTGGTATTTTTGCAATCTCTACTCCTTGATTTGGTAAGTCCCAGTGATCTAGTACACTACGAGTTGGGAATCATAGTAGAGAACGAGTCGTCGAGCCCCATATTTGATGGCTAGTTTTATACCTGCAATAACAGCCTCGTACTCGACCTCGTTGTTAGTCCTTTTGGGGCATCGTACGGACTGGCGAATTATTTTGCCTGTAGGGACCTGGAGAATGAGTCCCAGTCCCAATCCCGAGGCATTTGTGGCGCTGTCAGTGTAAAGAGTCCATAGGTCGGTGTTGAAGGGGGCACGATGTGCCTCAAGTTCTGCTTCTAGCTGTATTTCTATTATAAAATCGGCTTTAAAGTCAGAAAATACGTGTGAATTGATGGCGGTTCTTGGGTGGTATGAGACATCATGCTCGTTGAGCTCTATAGCCCATCTGTCAAGTCTACCTGATAACTCAGGCTTATGTAGGATGCTTCTCAACGGGAAGGTCGTTACTACTTTTATGGGTGGCACTGAAAATAGTGTCGGCTTCCGTGAAGCTACGGCCAATGCCAGACCTAACTTTTCAAGGTGTAGATACCATGTTTCGGCATCCACTAAGGTTTTGCTAATATAGTAAATAGGATATTGCGTACCTTTATTTTCGGGAACCAAGACTGTGCTAACGGTGACCTCGGATACGTCCAAATACACCAGCAGGGGCTCGCCTGGACTCGCTTTGGCCAGCAGTAGTGATGAAGATGGGTATGCTTCTAATTTTCTCAAGGATTTGACGCATTCCTCGTTCTATTGTAACCCATTGTCCTTTCTCAACACATTGAAGCTGGATAGGGCGGCTATTTACCCCGTCAGCTTTTGTACCTATTTTTTGTTGTTCAGAATCTCAGTTATTGCATATATCGCCTTGATCTGATATGGGTTGACCTCGATGCCTCATTGTGATACAATAAATCCTAAGAATTTTCCTGAGGCCACACTAAAAGCACATTTCTCGGGGTTCAGCTTCATCCCGTACCTTCTCAATATCATGAAGGATTTTTTAGATGGTTGATGTGGTCTTCTTTCTTTGTCGATTTCACCAGCATATCGTCGATATAGACTTCCATGGTCTTAATGAGCTATGCTTTGAACATTTTGGTGACCAGTCTTTGGTACGTAGCCCCCGCATTTTTGAGCCCGAAGGGCATTACCTTGTAGCAATATGTGCCTTGGTGGGTGATGAAAGTTATTTTCTCCTGGTCCTCCTCGGCCATCATGATTTGATTGTAGACGGAGTAGGTAACTAAGAAGCTCAACAGTTCATGTCCCGTGGTGGCGTTGATCAATTGGTCGATGTGGGGTAGTGAGAATGAATCCTTTGGTCATACCTTGTTCAGATCAGTGAAATCCACACATATTATCCACTTCCCATTTTTCTTTTTGACCATGACGACATTGATGACCCATAATGGGTACTTCGATTCTTTGATGGAACCGTTGGGCAGTAATTTGTCTACTTCCTCACGAACCGCTTCAATGATAGCGGTGTTGAATTTCCTTCTCATCTGTCGCACGGGTGTATGTAATGGATCAACGTTCTGCTTGTGGGTGACAATGTCCCGCGGGATTCCCGGCATATCTGAATGGGAAAAAGTAAATAAATCTGCATGGTTAGTTAGGAGTTCACGATTCTTACACAGGTTGGTGAGGCCGTACCCGATGTAGGCTTTCTTTGTGAGGTCGGTGTCGTCCAACTGGATCGGGTCAAGATCTTCGATCGCTGCTTTATAGGCCTCCACGACATCGGGGTCTTTGATGGCGTCCCATGTCGGGTTGACCTTAGTCCCCGACACAGCTGATTACTATGCCTCTGCACTCGCCCCTTTTATATGTTTTGTGTGGGTGCAATCTTGAGCTATTTTGTAGCATTCCTGTGTGGTGCGAGGCTCGCCTAGAATAGTGAATACCCCTCACAAGGTGGGGAATTTGATCACTTGGTATGAACTTGAAGGGACCTCTCGCATGGCATGTATCCATGGGCGTTCTATGATGACGTTGTAGGTTGTTTCCTGGTTCATCACGTGGAAAGTTGTTTCTAGCATGACTCCTCCTGCTAAAACGGGCAGTGATATTTCTCCGGATGTCCGTTCCACTGCATTATTAAAACTAGTTAGTGTTATACAATGCGGTATTATCTTATTCTCGAGTCCCATTTGTACGAGGACCCTCGGGTGGATAATACAGGCGCCACTTTTGTCGTCAATCATAATTCTTTTAACTTCCGTATTAGCGATACATAAAGTGATAACTAAAGCGTCGTAATGAGGGAAAGACAAACCGACAGCATCGGACTTATCAAAGGTGATACTATCTTTGAAGTCATCATAACGTTCATAGGCGATGGTCCATTTTACTTTGTCCGTGGTGGTGAACTTGACGTGATTGATTGCTGAGTCATCGCCACCTCCGACAATCATGTTTATCATGCATGCTAGGAAGGGTGGCTTCGGCCACCCGTGGGGTCGTTCCTGTCCACGTGCAAAGTTTATTGTCCTGTTTTCACTGAGTATTTCCCTCAGGGTACCCTGGTTCAGCATCCTGACCACCTTTTGCCGTAGGCCTATGCAGTCTTCGATTTTGTGTCCCCGTTCCTGATGGAACTCGCATATGACATTTGATTTCCTTGTGTCAGGGTCTGATTTCATCTTCTACGGCCACTACACTTTGGTTCCCAGCATCTCCAGTGCGTACACTATTTCTGAAGGAGACACACAAAAGTTATGGGCAGATAATAAGGGAGGTGTACCTCTTTCATTTCGGAGTGGGGCGACGTATCGTTGTAGAGCGTTCGTATGCCTTAGTGGTGGATGGGACGATCTGGTGTATGGCTGGTGTCGGTCTTTATTGGAGCGTGGGAGTTGTTCTTGCCGTCCTTCATTGCGTCCATCCCTTGATAATAGGTGAATTTGACTGTATTTTGCCCTAAATAATCACACTTTATTGTTGTTTTGATATTGTTTATGATGACAAAATGCTCTTATTAGTGTTTTTAGTGTGTTATAGGTACACATGAGCTAATGAAGACTAAAAGAGCAAGTCTTGGAGTCAAAAGAAGGTGAAAAACACAAAGTGTGGAACAAGTCAAGAAATTGTGCTGAAAATAGCCGAAAGAATCCGAAGTACTGTTTGATCGCGGTTCCAGCGCGACCACGATAGAAGAGGCCTGCGGATGTTGAAGATTCATAGGACTTGATCCACCGCGGTTGCACCGCGACCGCAGTCTAACCGCGGTGGAAGCCGAAATTTTAAGGGACTAAAGTGTCAAAACGCAAGTTGTGTAACCTAAACCCTATATATATTGTTAGGATTCGCCCAAAGGAGGCAAGTATTGTATTATTGACTACTTTTGCAAGCAAACTAGTAAGAGAGAACTCTCTCAACATCTTTCTTTCTTTTACAATTAATTCTTGAGTATGAAATCAATTATCTATCTTGTTTTCTTGATTATGAGTAGCTAAATCTTTATCTAAGGTTTCGATGGAACCTATTGATTGACGAACTTCTGGGTTATGTGAATACAAATTGTTAGCAAGATTTCTATTTGTACAACTTCGTTCTTGTTGTAGTTAATTGATAGGATCCTCAATTAGCTGTGCCTATTACTGTGCATAACTTGGAAAAGAGTGCATATTTAGGTAATTGTTGAACAACACCACACCTAGATTATTGGAAGAATCTATAATTGTAGGCGTAAAGGTGGGGTTAGGAAAAATGAAACCTTGGGTGCAATCTAAAGTGAACTGTGCAAATTAAAGCTAGCTAGGGTAGCTCGGAAGAGTGCAATAGTAAATTATTGTAGTTGCTCGAGAGAAAATTACGGTAAAAATAGAGTTCATGATTGATAGAAAAATATTGACAATTTGTATGAGCTTAAACAGAAGGGATTCCATCAATAGGGGAAATCAATACCTTAGTCTTTCTCTTTATTCTTTACATCATATTCAATTATTTCTTTCAATTCTTTAGTTTCTTGCAAAGAGTAGTTAGTAGAAATCATCCACAAATATATTCAAAAGTTTGGGAAGCTGATTCAGGATTATTGTTGGATTTTGGAAGTTCCAATTGATAGGTTATTTCTCTGTGGGATTCGACTCTGGACTTAATAGACCAGATTATATTGACAGCGACCGTATTGTCTTTTATACGACATATTTGGGCGTGAATCAATTTTGGCGCCGTTGCCGGGGAATTAACGGAATTATCAATTGCCATTGATAAAACTACAAGATTCTTGTGTAGTCAGGTTCTTTCTACACACTCTACATTGAAAATTTTGACGGTTGTTGAATTGGGTGCTCAGGTGCATGCCTAGAAAATCTGCAAGGACTGGAGAACTAATTGAAGGACTCTCAGACCCAGAGCAAACTTTCCGGGCACGTAACGGGGCAATCAAACAACTTCAACAATCTCAGCAACCAATTAAACTAGATTTCGATATGGGAGACGTAAACAACCCAAACCAGCAAGCTGGGTTGAACATACAGGAGACGCATGAGGCGCATGAAGGTGCTTTGTTTGATTGGGCACAACCAACTGCTGATAATTTGGCAACTGCCATTATTGTGCCAGCCATTCAAGCTGAATCATTCCAGATTACTAATAACACGCTACACTTGTTTCAAAACAAGGAACTATTTTCTGGGACTCAGGTTGAAGATCCACAGCAGCACCTGAAGAATTTTCTTTCTATATTCAAGACGCAGAGGCAACGAAATGTGACACCGAAAGCTATCATGCTATTGCTATTTCCATTCTCAGTTATAGGGGCTGCAGAGGTATGGCTCAACTCACTCCCCATAAACTCTATAGCAACATGGGATGAGTTAGTCAAACAATTCCACAACAAGTTTCATCCACCTAACAAGACAGCTCAGCAAATTGATGAGATTGTGAGCTTCAAGCAGAAACCAATGGAGACATTGCATGAAACTTGGGCAGATTCAAAGATATGCTGGTTATGTGTCCTTGCCATGGGGTTCCCAAATAGATGTTGGGTCAAAGGTTCTACATGGGGCTCTCAGAAAGCATGAAGAATATAGTAGATGCCTCGGCAGGTGGGGCTTTTCTGAGCAAGACCTGGAGAGAAGGCCAGAATTTGCTTGACAAGATGGCTCAGAACTCTGGGTGGATGACCAGGAATGCTCCTATCACTCCAGTGGTACACTCTGTACCTCTAAATCCTTCCAACACTATGGAGGAGAACATGGCTACTTTATTAACACAAATGAGCATCCTGACGAAAAAGGTGGAAGAATCTGGGGTCAAGCAGCAGGTTCATATTGTAGATACTACCAATGGTGGTTTATGCACATCATGCATTAGCCAACCCATAGGTAATCTATGGGCTGCAGACCAAGAACATCATCATTAGCATGAAGACATGAACTACGTGGCTAATTATGGAGGGCAGCGATAGGGTAACCAGAATTGGGGTCAGCAGGCTCCACAGCAGTACAGGCCTCCTCAGCCACAATATAATGCATCAGGTATATGGCCACCAAACAATATGCCTCCATATCCTAGACCTCAAACTTTCAACAATCAACAACATGGGTATCATCCACCTCCACCACAGCATGGGGGTAGACATGACGATGGGTTCGCAAGATTGGAAGCTATGATGCAGCAGGTAATTAGGTCACATGCCAAAACCAATGAGAGGATATATGCACATGACACATTTATCAAGAATATTGAGGTGCAGGTGGGCCAAATTGCTATGACACTTAACAATCGTCCTTAAGTGACATTGCTTGCAGACACACAAACAAACCCAAAGGATCAAATCCCAAAACAGCTGATGGCAGTTAATCTAAGAAGCGGTAGAGATCTTTATGCTGAGCAGGAAAGAGATAGAGGCAATTTGCAGGCTGAGACACTCATTCCATTACCCATTGAACTGGATGAGTCCACCGGGTTGACAGAAGTTACAGTCCAGCCAGTAGCTGAAAATAATGATGTGCAGCAAGGAACGGAGAAAGTAGCTGAACTGGTAGAACAGCCGGTTGTGGAACAGGTTATAGAGAAAGACAAATCCCAAGTGATTGGGAAGAAGAGGCCTCCAGCCCCAGTTCCCCAAAAGGTTGGCCAAGCACCAGAAAGAGGAGCAATACAAGAGATTCTTCGAGATGCTCAAGCAAATCCAGGTAAATATTCCCTTAATTGAAGCTTTGAAAGAGATGCATGGGTATGCTAAGATGATGAAGCTTTGATGTCGCGGAAATTTGATTTCCAAGACTTGGCCACACTGACTCTTACACAGACATGTAGTGCAGTGGTCTCTAGACCCAGAGCCGAGAAGCTATCTGACCCAGGTAGCTTCACTATTCCATGCACTATAGGAAACTTTGCCTTTGCTAAGGCATTGTGTGATTTGGGGGCGAGCATAAATCATATGCCCTTGGTGATCTATAAGAGGCTGGGCATCGGGAGAGCCAGGCCTACTTCTATGTTATTACAGCTTGCTGACAAGACGGTTAAGCGTCCATTCGGTATATTGGATGATGTGCTTACCCAGGTGGGGAAGTTTGTGTTTCCCGCCGATTTTGTTATTCTGGACTGCAAGGTGGACGAGGATATTCCTATAATCTTAGGAAGACCACTCCTAGCCACAGGGAGAGCATTGATTGATTATGAGACCGGGGAGCTAAAGATGAGGCTAAATGATGAGAAGATCATATTCAATGTACAAAAATCTATGAGGCGCCCTAGTGAGTTCTCAGATTGCTCTCTCATTGATGCAGTAGATGTGATAGTGGAGATAGATGATGTATAATTGATAGCTGAAGATCCACTTCAGGCATGCCTAATGAACTTAAAGGAGGTAAATGGTGAAAGTCTGGCGGAGTGGGTGTTATCACTGGAAGGCAAGGGGTTTTGGGATAGAGAGTTGGAGTTTGAACCTTTACACTTAGAAAAGAGAGAGACCCCTCCAGCAAAACCATCCATTGAAGAGCCACCAAAGATGAAACTTAAGCCATTACCAGCTCATCTCAGGTATGAATTTCTAGGCCCTAACTCCACTTTTTCATGTTATTATCTCATCTGATTTGCTAGATGTGCAAGCTCAAAAGCTTATACAGGTACTCAAGGAATGTAAAACGGCCATTGGTTGGACCATGGCAGACATAAAGGGGATCAGCCCTGCATACTGCATGCACAAGATTCTCCTAGAAGAGGGACAAAACCCTCCAGGAAACTCAAAAGAAGGCTGAACCCGAATATGAAGGATATAGTGAAAAAGAAAGTGATAAAGTGGCTAGACGCGGGAATTATTTTCCCAATCTCTGATAGTAGCTGGGTTAGCCCAGTTCAATGTGTGCCAAAGAAAGGTGGCATGACGGTTTTGCAAAATGAGAACAATGAATTAATCTCAACAAGAACCGTTACCGGATGAAGGATATGCATGGACTACAGGAAATTGAATCTAGCCACCCGTAAGGACCACTTCCCACTTCCCTTCATTGACCAGATGCTCGACAGGTTGGCAGGGAGGTTACACTTTTGCTTCTTGGATGGGTACTCGGGGTACAATCAGATCTCAATTGCCCCTGAGGATAGAGAGAAGACCTCCTTCACATGCCCTTATGGCATTATTGCCTTCAGGAGGATGCCATTCGGCCTATGCAATGTACCTGCCACATTCCAAAGGTGCATGATGGTCATATTCACCAACATGGTGGAAGATATCATGGAGGTGTTCATGGATGATTTCTCGGTGGTAGGGAATTCATTCGATGAATGTCGTGTCAATCTGACAGGAGTGCTAAAACGGTGTATTAAGACCAACTTGGTGCTAAATTGGGAGAAGTGCCATTTCATGGTACAAGAAGGTATAGTCTTGGGGAACCGGGTTTCGAGCAAGGGTATTGAGGTGGACCGAGCCAAAGTTGACATTATTGCAAAGTTGCCTCCACCAACGTTCAAATCCATTAGAAGCTTTCTTGGACATGCCGGTTTTTACCGGAGGTTCATTAAAGACTTCTCCAAAATTGCCAATCCCTTTGTAAGTTACTGGAAAAAGATCACCCTTTTGTATTTTCTAATGATTGCGGGACTAAATTTGAGGAACTGAAAAAGAGGCCGGTCACAACACCAATCATTATTGCCCCCAACTGGGAGCAACCATTCGAGCTCATGTGCGATGCAAGTGACTATGCAGTGTGGGCAGTGCTGGGCCAGTGGAAGGACAAGTTGATGCATCCAATCTACTATGCAAGTAGAACACTGAGTGGAGCACAACTGAATTACACTGTGACAGAGAAGGAAATGCGGGCGGTAGTGTTTGCGTTCGAGAAGTTCAGGTCCTATCTCATAGGATCCAAGGTAATAGTATACACTGACCATGCAGCACTAAGGTACTTAATTGACAAGAAAGACTCTAAGCCGCACCTAATTCATTGGGTGCTGCTTCTGCAAGAGTTCGATCTAGAAATCTGTGACCGTAAGGGCACTGAAAATCAAGTCGCTGATCACTTATCACTACTTGAAGGAGCTGAAATTGTTAAAGAGAGTGGAGAAATTCTGGAAACTTTTCCAGACGAGCAGCTGCTCGCGACCACTCTCCTTGAAGTGCCATGGTATGCAGATTATGCAAACTACCTGGCCAATGGTACTGTTCCTCACGACCTGTCATCGGTCCAGAGGAAAAGATTTTTTCGTGAAAGCCAACGTTATTATTGGGATGAGCCCTATTTGTTTAGAATATGCCTTGATAACATGATCTGGAGATGCGTCCCCGAGATCGAACAATCTTCTGTTTTGCAGGCTTGTCATGCTTCAGCATATGGTGGCCATTTCGGGGGAGTTCGAACAGCTGCCAAGATACTTGAGGCCGATTTCTACTGACCAACGATATTTAAAGATTCACACTTGTGGGTGAAAGGGTGTAACGAATGTCAATGCATCGGGAACGTCTCCCGGCGCCACGAGATGCCCATGAACCCAATCCAACAGGTGGAAGTATTTGACATCTGGGGATAGATTTCATGGGTCCCTTTGTCAGCTTTTATGGCAATAAGTACATTCTTGTTGCTGTAGACTATGTGTCCAAATGGGTGAAAGCAATATCATTACCCACCAATGATGCTAAGGTGGTGGTGGGATTTCTGAAGAAAATCATCTTCACTCGTTTTGGGACGCCGAGGGCAATCATCAGCGACGGAGGCACTCACTTCTGTAATCGGGCATTTGAGAAATTGTTGGCTAAGTATGATGTGAAGCACAGGGTGGCTACTCCGTATCACCCACAGACCAGTGTGCGAGTTGAGGTCTCCAACAGGGAGATAAAGAGTGTATTGACAAAGACAGTGAACGCCACGAGCACCGACTGATCCAGAAAGCTCGATGATGCATTATGGGCGTACAGGACAGCTTTTAAGACACCAATCAACATATCACCATACAAATTGGTGTTTGGGAAAGCTGATCACCCACCCGTTGAACTAGAGCACAAAGCATGGTGGGCACTCAAGTAACTAAATATCAGCTGGGATGAAGTGGGTAAATCAAGAGTCACCGGATTACATGAACTAGAAGAGTTCCGGTATCTAGCTTTCGAGAGCACAAGATTATACAAGGAGAGGATGTAGCGGGTACATGACCAAAATATCATAAATCGCAACTTCAAAACCGGGGACAAGGTACTACTCTATAACTCAAGATTACGTTTGTTCCCGGGAAAATTGAAATCAGGATGGTCTGGACCATTCCGGGTGATTGAAGTGTTACAGTCCGGCACTGTGGAAATACAATCTATAGATGGATCTCGCACTTTCAAAGTCAATGGACATCGGTTGAAATTATATGTTGGCATGGATGAAATCAATGAGACAATTGAATTGCGGTTGGATGAACCTTAAAGGTCTAGCGAGCCTTAAAATGTGCTATGTTGGGTCGTGTCGCGGCGTTAAATCAGGCGCTACGTGTGAGGCAACCCACGAAATATTTGTAAATGTAAATCATTATAGTTAGTCTATACAAAAAAAAACTGTAGATGCCAGATTTAATATTAAGAGAAGCCGTCTCACCGCGGTGGATTGGCCTCTCTGAACCTCATCCATCGCGGTTGGACCGCGACCGCGGTCAAACCGCGATGGGATTACCTATCTGAATCCACTGCTTCGCGGTTCCACCGCGACCGCGGTGGAACGCGGACAGCAGTGAAAAATTTCAAATATTTTCAATTTTTTCCCCTCTTCTTTAATAACCCTAACCTAAACCTTTCCCCCCGATTATCCCATTCACTCAGCCGCCTCTCACATTTCTTTCTCTCTAATATCAATTTTTCTCCTCCTTCTCTCTACAAAAATCTCTCAAAATTCTCTCTTTTTCTTCAACCAACTTCACCAATCATCCATTACCACCACCCCCTTCCTCCCTTCTAGCTTCAAGTAAGTTTTTCCTTTTTCTTTTTTTATTTTCTCTTTATTTTTTGTTAGTTTAGTTAGTATAGTATTCTTTAATTGTAGTATTTGCTTAAACCCTTCCTAGGCTTAGTGTAAAAAAATGTTAATAGGCCCCATTAATTTAGAAACATTGTTGTATAATTGATTTTTGGTGTTTTGTTGATAATTAACTTGATTGGGTCTCCATTGTGTTGAATTGTAATTTATTATGGTGGTTCGGAGACCCAAATTAGTTGTTGAATTGATTGGTATGGTTTTGGGTCATGGTTTGGCCAAGTATGTTGTAATATATGTTGTTGTATTTTTAAGAAATATAATGCTTAGGTTTGGGTTGGTTGTTGTTGTATATAATTGGAGATGGTGTATTTATATGTGGGGTGATATTGGAATGCTAAAAGGAGTAAGTGTGGGGTGCTCTAGGTAGAATTTGTGAAGTTGTTGGAAATATATGGTCAAATTAGGGGTTATGGTATGATGGCACTAAAAGAAGTACCTTTGTAGTCCACGGATGGTGAAGTCTGAGTAACCAGTCGATGTACTAACGTAATGAAAATTTTTGGTTGCTTCTTTTGTGCAGGATTATGGACTCCAAACGGTCCAGGAATGCTGCGATCTCGTCTAGGCGGCCTACCTACAACGAGTCTTGGTTTGAATGCGAGGAAGCTGAAAATGATTTTCATGCCAAGGCTACCAAAGCTTGGATACAGAAGATCTCCATTGATAGGATGGCTCTTCGGGCTGAAAAGCTCGACATGTACAAGGAAATTAGACGCAGGGAGATGGAATTCCTATTTGATGAACCTGCTCTCATCAACAAGATGCTCGTCAGGGAGTTCTACGCAAACGCGACCTACGCCATGTCCAGAGAGGTCTTCGTAAGAGGTAAGCATGTGTGGGCTAAAGTGCCATGTGTTAGGCAGGCTTTGAGACTGCCCGCTTTTACTAGTGACATGGATTTCTACCATGACAGGCCCGGTGTCACATGGGACACCATGATAGAGGCCTTATGTGTCAGTGGTCGTCCTATCTGGATCAAAGACCAAACAACTCTTATCTCTAGCAGTTTCACACATCTTGCTAAGTGCTGGTTTACAGTTGTCTGTAACTGTTTTCTGCTCTCCAGCAACACCACCGATGTTAACTTCAATCAGGCATTACTGACTTGGTGCTTCGTCACCCAGCGGGACTTTGATGTTGCCCGCCTGATTAGTGATGAGATGACGCTGAGGGGACCCCTCAAGTCTAAGGGATTTTACTTTCCTTCTTTAGTCACTTCCCTTTGCCTCTCCCACCAGACTCCCGTATTACTACGGATGGTGAGCTTCCACAAAAAGCTTCGTTCAAGGCTTTTATTATTCGGGTGGGTAGAGGCACGGACCCCATTGACATAGATGACGAGGATGACCCTATTCCTGTTGTCCAGTCCCGGAGATTCACTAACTCCGTAGGTACTTCTAGGCAAGCTCACTATGGAGCCGGCCTATCCAGGCCCCTGTCTACAAGGCCTATGCTTAGGTCTTTGGAGGAGGAGGTTTTTACGCACCTCCATGGACGACCTGCACACGCGCATGGACGCGATGTCTCAGAAGCACTCTAGGTCTGAGAACCGTTTCATGGCATGGTTCAGAGCTTTGGGTCGAGTATGCAATGTCGACCCCACCACCGTCTTCGACTCAGATTGAGTCACACGTAAGTTTTCTCACCATTCTGTGCTTTACATTGATTATTATGCCATGAGGACATGTGATGATTTTAAGTATGGGGTGGGTGACTTATCTTGTATTGTATGTTGTACATAGTAGATTTAGCTGTAAATTATATCAGCTAGCTTAGCCCGATGATGGACACTTGGCGACGGGTTTCTTAAGGGTCTAAGTTGGAATAAAAACACAAAAAAATCAAAAATTTGAAAAACCCAAAAATATGAGTAGAGGGCTTTTCCTGATGACGGACTACTTGGACAGTACTCTTGAGGGAAGTAGTCCATGTAGGAATTTTTATTTCTTTTCTTTTCTTTTTCTAGGTAGTGTATCACCTTCCCCTTGGTTTTTCTTTTGACCACGATTCTTTTTCAAGGGTTTTTATTGAACCGGGTTAGGTAGATTTTTCTTTTCTAGGATTAGAGGGTAAAGGTTAACTTGTAACCCCAAGTATGAACATTAGCAAAACTAAAATGAACTTGAGAGTGTATTATCTAAGCTTGACTATAGATTCTAGAGTATGCCTTAAATTGCACAATACAGCTTGCTTGAACGTTGATAGGACTCTGTAATGAACCTGATTCTAAATGAGTTGCACGCTCAGTGTGTGTCAGTTTTTACCTGCATTATATGTTTTACATGATACCTAAAACTTGCCCTGTGTGTGTGCAAAGCCAAATAGAAGTTGTTTAGTTATAGAGATGATAGAGGCATTTCCGTGTGTAACCCCATAAATCAATAAACTGTGAATTCACATGTACATAGTATCCTAGTTAACCCCTTTGAGCCTTAAGCCTGTTCTTTGATAACCCTATAATGTGCAACAAAAATCTATATCATATATTGTTGTACATTATCTCCTAGAAGCACTAGTGTTGTAATGAATATGCAAAAGTGAAAGTGTGGGGTGAAGGAAAATTGAAAAATAGGGAAAATCAAGAATGAATGGTAGAAAAAGGTGAACTGGCAATATACAGTAAATGCTTTATAAGGCAATTGAAAAAAAAGATGTGTACATGTAAATAATAAAGCCAGTTACACCAACAGAAAAATGGGGATTAAAAGTGAATAAAAGGTGAATGAATGGTTAGGGGAAGCATAACGAAAAAACTTAAAGGGAAGTTGTGAAAAGTAAAGTGCTTAGGGAGGTTAGCCACTATAACCAAAAGTATCATACCCGTTCCATAGCGTACATTACAACCCTTAAAGACCTCTTGATATGTGATTGAATAACTCGATTAGTGGAGTATTACACTAGGGGCAAGTCTATGGTGTATCTGTATACATATTAATGCTCTTTGCTGAGAGTGACTGAAATCTTGTTCTATAACTATAAGTTCCATGTTCTAAATTGCTTATGTGTGGGAACTTCTCTCAATATAATTGTGTGAGGGCATGTAACTCAGGAAGAAAAGGGTAAGTTTGCAAGTCTGTGATAATAATTAGAGTAAGCAATGACGTGCTGGCATTTGAGTTTACAGTTGAGT